>OMKZ01017928.1:0-29811 GCA_900302535.1 Neoniphon sammara | reverse complement strand
CAAAGGAAGGCAGGAAACTTGTGCACGTGTGCACACGCACACGCGCGCGCACACACACACACGCACACGCACACACACACACACACACACACACACACACACACACACACACACACACACACACACACATACTGTAAACACCAGCCCACTTTAGTCCTGCTCATTTGCAAGGGTAACATTATGCTAATTGTCAGTGATCCTTGGCAAAATGTAATGGAGACCCCCAACTGCAACTCAGCTTCCTAACACATCCCCCCGTTACCCTGGCCAGCCACTCTTGTGTACAAACACCCTCCTCTGTGCTCTTAGTTTGATGTGCTAGCTGTGGGTAAACTATCCATCTTGTGTGCACCTCATTTGTATATTTCTGCCATTTAATAGCATGAGTATCTATGCAAATGGGCAGAAGCCTTTAACTCATCCCACACTCAGTAAGGGCAAAAGGAAGTAAGGAGTCGGGGGACAATGAAAAGATCGTAGGAGTTTTCTCTTTGAGTAATTATGCATCTGGTCTATCCCTGGGTCCATTAGATCCTCATGGAAAAGATTCACTCGTGGCTTTTGGGTTTTATGTAGCAGTGCTGCTCCATGTACACAGATGTTGCCTTATCCAGTATCCAAACCAGAGTGTTGAAGTAGCAGTTAGATGAAGAAACTTTTGGAGAAAAGACCGAATTAGAGAAAAAAGGAGGATGAGGAAGAGAGATTAAACAAGCAGTAAAAAAAATAAAACAGAAGGAGAAAGAAGAGCAGGAGCAGGAGGATAGAAACATAGGAAACACTTTATTTGGATAGTCCAGTGTTGATACTCAACAATCAGCAAGCACTGCAACTTTATTCACTGATCATTTAGTCTACAGAATGTCCAAAATGATGATAAATGCTCATGGGATGTTAGCAGAGCAGAAAGTCATGTCTTCAATTTGCTCCCTAAGTCTGACCCGCAGCAAAAAAAAAACAAAAAACAAAAAACAAAAAACAAAAACTAATTTTATGATATGAATGGAGGAAAGTTAGCAAATCTTTGCATGTATTAATCTTAGTCAAGCTGATATCATCAAATCAGCATTTTGAAGTTGATAAATGACAAAAATAATCAATTGGCTATTGAAATTATAATTAACTTTATGTAGACTGACTTGCCTATTAGACTACGTAGCCCTAACTATGTATAGATTACTATAGATTACTCACACAACTATTAGTATCATTTGAAACTCTGTAGAAGTTTTAGTGACACATTGCAGTCGCTTGATAGGAAGCTGAGTACCAGCATTGGACAATCCAAATGAAGTGCGACCAAAACACAAGTGAAAATCGGAGTAGAGAAGATAGGAGGAAGTGGAAGAGGAGGAGGAGGAGAAGGAGAAGCACAATGTGGAGAACAAACAGAAGGAGATAGCAGAGGAAGAATAGGTCCCATCTGGATTATGAGTTAGAGAAAAGGAGGGTGAACGACACGGCAACCTTGGCTTATTTCTGAACAAACATGCTTCTCTTTCGAAAGCCGCGGGAACTCGGGAACAAACAAAGCCAAAAACGAGAGCTTTTACACTCCTCTGTGTGTTCAGTGAGTTTATACCCAAGTACACAGTCAGCATGGGTCTAATTACTTTGGCCTTGGTCCATATTTTCCCCATCAAAAAGACTGATATGGGAACATTTCCTGCTACAAAATTGCTGCACAGTACCTGGGCTCCTCTTGCCTGTATCTCTTGCTCATTACCTGGGAATTGCTTCAGTGTGCTTGGCATTCTGTACATGACATCGGTTCTCCATCACACAGTGGTAGTTTGATAGCACGGGAGGCAAACAGGGGTGAGGGAAATGTAAACTAAGGAGTAATCAAATCTGGGGAATGAGCTGGCATACTCAAGCACTGGAGAGATGATAAGAGACTTTGCTGTGTTCATATTAATCTTGGCAGTGTTTGTATCGCGCTGTACCTCTAAGGTAAAATTCAAATTTCATCTGGCGTGCACAAAGAAAAGTAATCTCGGGAATGCAGAACGCTCTTATAATTAAACATGTTACGTTACGTCCTCTGACTTTGTCAGTCCTTGAAGTTTTGCAAGCGATGATCAGGTTAATTGTGTTTATGCAAAACAATGTGTTTATGTTTATGTGTTTGTCAAGTTCTTCTGGAATTTTCAAATTCATTATAACAAGATGCACTGGCACGAGAAGTGACAGGTGAGTGACTTTGATTGAGTGTGTGTGTGTGTGTGTGTGTGTGGGTGTGTGTGTGTGTGCGCGTCTTACCTGTAAAGCACTTTTCATTCTGTTATGATTATGTCCAATGTGATCACATCAAAAGAAGCATTTAAAGTCATTACACTGAACCAAACCAAACCACTGGACAATAACCTGCGAATATCTTGCGAAGCTTTCACACACTTAGCAACAGGCACAGCTACAATCCAAAACAAAAAGCTGCTGTGACTTTTCTTCCCATGAAAGACCGTGTTGTGCACATCAACAACAGATGACAGATTTTCATCTAGACCCCTTCTGTTGTGTTTAGCTACGAAAAAAGAAAGAAAATAAATCACTCTGCCCCATCCACCATCTGCCTCATCTCACAATTTGGCGACCTTTTTGCTTTTGTTTTTCAGCATCTCTTTCCTTCCACCGAGTATGGCTCCGGACAGGTCATTTTACACCGAAATGGATCTGCGGGTGCTGGGAGTCATAGTGACAAATCAACAGGGCCTAGCAGAGAAAAGATGTGTCAGCCTTTTTTGTTCCCCAGCTTGAATATGGACTGGCAGGGCTTACAGCTGAACTGTGGTTTAGCTTGAAATTTGTTCTTTGCCAACAGCTCAGTTGTCAGAGAGAAAGCCTTCCATCACATGTAAGGTTTACAGACTCTTTATCCTTCCGTTGCCTAGCACGAAATAATAATATAGACCCGATTTTAGGTTATAGAAACTTCGCTTGATGGAATCTCACTCGATAGAGCTGCGTAAATCCAACTTTGGGGTTATATAGCACTATAGGCTCAATCCATTCCCTCCCATTCAGTGGGCTGTTAAGGCCATTAACAGGACATCAATAGACACTGACATTTATATGGCAAGTATCAAACATCTGTAGAGTTATCTAGAAATACAACAACTATCAACATCTAAGGCAGGAGCTCTGCAGCAAAAATAAGACGTGAAAGGAATCAATATTGGTATTTAAGCACCTTTTAGAAATCAACTCACTAGATAACGGCACTTGGATTTCCACTGCAGAATTGTATTTTTCCCCCCACACAAATGGTGCAATGAAGAACCAATGTCTAACTTCCGTTGTCTGACAGATTAGGCCAAGTAGAGTCATTTGCAAGCGAACTGTAGTTAAGGCCAGTCTCCACATGATAACGATATCAATCGTAAAACTGCAAACGTGGCAGCTTTATCAATTCCTTTGCACGCGCAGCAGCCTATTCATCTATGAAGGTTAAATATCACCAGCTAACGAGAGTCAATACCTGAGAATTGATAATGGGCTTACTGTTGCATGCCATTTCCATGGAAACAATGATTTCACACCACACCTCCTATGGTGTTGCGTCCGTGTTTTTTTCCCTCTTTCTTCTTTTCTGTAGTTTCTCAAGGGCATATTGGGAGGATAGCCGGGATGAAAGATAAAAAAGAAACTAGTATGAGGCTGGTATTCTATGTCATGATTTATTCAACAGGGGAGGCTTTCAGGTCAAAGGGAATATATTCTCACAATGTGCTTGGCTGCTGTTGGTGGTCTGTGCTTAGGACTTGCATTAATTTATGCCCTCTGTGTTGGACCACCGTCCACAGGTAAGCAATGCCGCAGTGATAGTAGATGTGCACGTGTATGCTTATCAGTACATGTGCGTCTCACCCATCTGTATACATACTGTGTCTGACAGTACATATCCTATTTCATCATAAAAACATTACTCATTCTTACAGTATCATGTCAGTTTTAGTGGAAAATGCGATTTCTCTTTAGGCTCCACACTGCTGACCACGCTCTGCAGACTGTAGTGTATACTTTAAGTTTCTGTTTTATGACCTTACACACTACACAAGGGCTTATACACTGGTTTTCAAACTGTGGGTTACGACCCACTGGTGAGTTTGAGTAGACAGCAGGAAGGCAGGTGGGTTGGAGGATGATGGGGAAAAAAGCAAGAAAGTGCTATAAGTTATATAGGCTGCAGCAACTTAAATGCACTGAAGTGTAGGATTATTTAAAAACAGACCAGACAGGCAAAGCTCTTAACTAATGACACAGCAGTACTGAACTAAAATTAACTTCAGACATCTTGACTTCATATTATTGCCCATGATCTCAAAAGCACACAGTAAATGATCATGTATGACCTTATAGATTGATGCAGAGGTATTTCAGGTTCGACCAAAAAACGTCCCAGATGGTGTAATGAATCTTTGTGAGTGCTTGCTGGTTTATTATGCTGTGAAATCTGGCCCCTATTATATAATTTAAGTGATAATTTGATTAAATTGCGCCAATATGCAGTAGATGATAGAGAGAGGGATATGACTGGTTGTTGAGAATATGTTTATTGCACCTAACCACTGTTCTCTCCTCGCTTGTTTTCTGCTACAGCATATTTTTGTTCTCTGCTTTTCTGCTCTCATCTTGTAGTGGATTCTTGTCCTGCATATAATGAAAAAAAAAAAAGGAAAAGGCTGGTCCTTAGAGGCAGGGGAGGACACTCTCTCTCTGTATATTTTTGAGAGGAAAGATAGACATTATAACTATGAACTCTGATTTAAATTAAACCTTTAATACTTAAACATAATTTTCTGTCCCAAAGAGACAAAAATCCACTGTTAAATTTTTGAAAATGAATGCGCTACAAGAGCAAACTCCAAAGAAGGAAAGAGTAGTCTAATATAGAAAGACTGTGAGGGGAGAAACCCTGCTGTCATCCATTAGGGTGTGTCTTATCATATCAATATAATGAGTCTCACGCTCTTCCTTGACAGCCTAGCCAGTAATATATCACCTAAACAGAGTCCCATACCAATCAACAACCACAATACAGTGCTGACATCATGAATGTACAATCAGTGAATATAGTCTAACGGTCTGACAAATGATCTTATCTAGTTGTGGTGACTTCGGCGATACAGAGAACTGAGAATAGGTCTCAAAGTGAAAATTGCAAATACAGTTATTCAAATCTCATAAACTCCCAGCAGGAATAAGTTCTGGCACTTACTGCCCAGTTGGCGATGAGTGCTGCTAACAGTGCTAATGTAGGGGAGGCAGAGAGAGGCACAGGGAGAAGAGTGTCGTCAACTGCATGCCGTACTTTGGATTATGTGGAAAAAGTGAAGCTGAAGACTGTAAAGATGCTGGATCAGGTCATCAGATGTGATGAAGTGATGATATGGGAGATATATACTTGGCCAAAAGGCAGTCTCGTGGCTAATCAACTGCATTGCGGGCCATGCCGTCTGATGGGGATCCTGTTTAACATTAGAGCTTGGTCTCTGATCTGAGGCCACAGGCTGATCTGAAGAATTTGGGCGAGGCAACTAAAGGACACTCTAAGTGTGCTGATCACATCAGCGCTAATAGCAGACTGATATAGGCCGTTTTCTCATTTATTCCCTAAAATGCTCTAGTCACTAAAGATTAGCCACTAAAGGGGTTGAATGACACAACAGCCTGCCATAGACTAAAGCTTTTAGGCTGGGTGCCTATCAATGAGCTGAGGAGGAGGAGGGAGAACGTTTGCAAAGAGCAAATTGCAACACTAAAGTGGGACCAAACTGAGATGTATTAATCCGGCTCATTGATGCAACAGAATGGTTTAATAATTGTACTATGTTGTTTTAGCAAAACCTGTAAGCTGTTATTTTGCTGCTTATTTTTTTAGTGAAGACAGGGAAGTAGAAAGAAATAACCAACTTGTGAAGTCTCATTGCGAGTTGGCCGTCTATCCTCTCCAAATTTCACCAGAGTCACCAGCCACCATTGTTCCTTAGCCACAGTGGGAAATGACTGACAATGATCTTGATGCATGATAATAAGTCAATGTCCTCAAGGTTGTTTCCAGGCAAAAACGAGAGTCCACTTAAAATCCATTTACAGGATCTGGATTGGAACAAAGATCAAAAGACCAAAGACCAAAACAAGATGTTGTGAATAAAGGAGAAATGACGCAAGTAAATGTAACTCAGAGGGGCAAAAATTGTCCTTTGTGAATGGTATTTTTACTGAAGCTGAGTGTACTGAAAGTACCAACCACTTACTGTATGACACCATAAAGATTGCATCTGAGTAGCAATTCATAAAATAACAGAAAAATATTCTGAAAACCACCTAAAATGAAAATAAGAGCAAGGTCACACAAATGGTTCAAGAGAGGCAGCATGTGATGCAAGGGATAGAGAAAAATGAAAGAGAGCGAGTGAAAAAGAAAGACCTTGACGGCCTGGCAGGCAACCAGTGAAGACTCATGGATACGAGCAGAGCCTCAACAAATGGGGGACACCTTGACAGTGCTGTCAAAAGCTAGGACCGAACGTCAGGGAGAGGAAAAGGTCATGGAAAGGGCACTTCGCTTGTTTGACTGTCTCAACAATCATCCCCTAACATAATACCTGGACAATTCCTCTTTCAAAGTGGCTCTGTATGGCATCGTCACAGGACGGAGCACACAGCAAGACTCACACGAGTTCAACGAGGCATTACAGATCTTTGGAGAGGGTGGAAAGGTATATTCCATATAGGGGACATATAAGGGATGTCTTTTAACAGAGGGGAAGAAAATAAAGAGGTGGCAGATGAGCCCGGCAGCTTCAAACTGTGTCATTTCACAAAACAGCATGTGCTCCACTTGGTGGAGGTCATTGACTCTGGACAGCCTCTCACAGTTTGAGAGGGCTCTTCACACACCATTGGCATGCAGACACTTGCACGAATACACAAGCGCAGGATTCGTAATAATACTCTACTTACTGGGACAAATGCAAGTGCACATGAAAATGCACCCCACTTGAAATCGTTCCAAAATATTTAAAGCTTTATGAGTGATGTCTCATTTCTCCTTCAAAGGTGACATTGCACACATGAAATTCTGACAAATACTGAGGGGAAAGACACTATTGTTTTATAAGGCCATATTTCAGATATATAGCATGTGATTATGAGGGTTTTTTTGTTTTTGACTGGGCCAGTATATATCCCCATAGCACTCACTCACTTCCTTCAAGAAGCTTTGGAATTTCATACTTGCTCTGCAAAATAAATTCAGAATTGAACCCACAAAAATTCAGTCATAAAAATAAGAATTTACCCTTAAAAACATGTAGGGTATTTTTCATCCAAAATACATTGAAGCACAATTTTATAATTATTTAAAGTGTCATTGATTCCCCTAGAAAGGTGTTTTTCATGCTATTTTCATTCTGTCTCTAAAAAGCCCTTTTCCAAGTACATGGAACAACTTTTTAACTTGAAAACTATATTCAGTCATGAAGAAGTCATCAAGGCTCTAGGCGATGCAGTTGTATTTTTTTTTATTTACATCTTTGAGCCGTAATTAATGTAACAGAACGATTCTGTGTCCTCAAATGATATCACTGGAGGACAACTTCACACCGAAAGTCAAAATAAATGAGACTGCAGTAAAAAATAAATGAGATTGTGTAAAAACTGCTCTGTTTTTGGATCATGTGTGAAATGTGCAAAATAATAAATCTATATTACAATAAGAAAAATATTGCTATTACCGTTTGTTAACATGTTGTAGTTAAAACATTTATACTTCAACTACTGAGAGGGTTAGCTGTCTTCATGAGCAAAATATTCTGCAAAATCCTTCATCTGATCCCGATGCTTTTGCAAACAGTTGCGTCAACATGTATCTTCAAATGTTGCCATCACAAAAAATGCTGCAAAATGATAAATTATTTTGTGCAGTTCTGATAAGTGACTTTTGTTATCCCCAAATGGACTCAAAGACTCTGAAGACTCGCCAACATGTGAAAGAGGACAGAATATTAAAAAACCAAAGCACTGGGTAATGAAAGCAACACTACGTTTGGTTTCCTTCTCTTGGTTAAGACTTTGTGTATCATGAGGACTTTGGATTCAATGAACATGCTCGAGCGAGCAGCCTGATGTGCTCAAGTAACCTGCTCTAAAACCTCATTTTGAAAGGCTCACATGGAGCTGCATTTTCTTCCAATTAGTTATCTCTACTCTGCATTTCCATCCCCAAATTGAATAACTGCCAAGAAGCCCAAACTTTTTCAAAAGGAAGACAAAGGCTCTTACTTCAGCACAGGGTTACAAATGGTCCCTGTCTAAGGCATTCAAGCTTCATTTCAGACTTATCAAGCACCTTTGCGATTGGCTATATTATCTACTATGCTATATCTCTGCCATATATATGCATGTGTGGATCTAATCATTCAGAGAGATACAATACAAGATGCAGGCACATGTCATGAAAACTTGAGTAAACAGACAAAGCCATGTCCATTAAAACGATGCTGGTTGCCTCTCCCCCCTCTATATCTTACTCTGAGATTTCTCATTGTCATTGGGAAGCAGTGCTACAGTCCATTTAGCCCCAAATGAGACACTCCTTTCTCTGTGTGTAATGGTTGCTTCAGTCGGTGGGTGGTGGCCGCTCACCAGGGAAGGGGTCTCTAACTCCTCCATTGATACCAGCCAGTATCCAGCCTCTTGCAGCCACACCTGCTAACATTCACCCTCCCTGCATTTGGCCGCGTATATTGTTAAGGTAATGGCTTACACAGAATTGGCATTGATTTCTGGAGGATGAGCCATGCAAACCTCCCAAAACAAGTTAGGAGAGAAGGGCAGAGGTGCTTTCTAAACTCTGTCTTGGCACTGCATGCAAGAAACTGCCTTAAGGGAGACTGCAGGGTGAGAGATCAACAAATACCTCAAAGAGTTGAGGGACACATTATGCTAATATTTTTCAGTGATTTTTTTTAACAGGAATGCAGACAGGCTAAATAGTTGGCAATGTCCACATACTATGCATTTTTAATGAATTTTTCTTTGCCCAGATCAATTTTGGACCTGCTTTCATGCATGCATGTTAGCTCAGTGGCTTTCAAAGTGGAGTCCAGGGACCCTCAGGGGTCCTTGAGGGACTTCCAGGGGTTCCTAAGCAGAATGAGGAATAGTTTAATAATAATACTTTAATTCAATTCACGAGAAATTGTCACAGTGCAAAAAAATTACAAGCAATTATTCTAACGTTATGTTTTCATCTCAATACTTTTAATCTATTGTTCAATATTAAAGTTTGACATCGAAACAACTTAATACTTCCTGGGGGCAAATTCACTTCTAATGGGGGTTTATGGCTTAATGAAAGCCAACCTGGGGGTCCAGAGCATGAAAATGAGTGAAAAAAAAACACCTTTGCCAGCTGACAGTGAGGAAACACAAGCACAAAAGAGCCTTGCAATGCAGTGGAAATTCTTTGCAAGTTAGTACCTTTACATTTTCAAATCAAAATGATGCTGACTGTAACTTTAAGTTTAAGATAAGCATATCTTAAACTTTTGTGCTAATCTTTGCCTTTCAAAGTCACTTAATTATATTTTTTTAGAAATCTGATGCACTGATCTCCCTTTACACACAATATATCCTTCAGAGGTAACTGCAGTACAGTGAGCGTTACCCCTGGAATGAGAAGGGCTTCACCGTCTTGCTCAAGGGCTCAAGAGGACGAGTTCAAGACCATCCTGTTACACCAAACGCCGCAAGCTTTGCCAGGACTACAGAGACTAACCTGTGGGGGAGGGAGCCCCCCAGCACCAGGTGGACAGTCAGGCATCATGATGGTGCGTTTAGGGGTGCTGCACTGACAGGAAGGGGAGGGGTTAGACATGCTCCAGTTCCCATTGAGGAAGATGTCACTGACTGATGGATCCACAGGTGGAGTGAACCAATCAGATGCACTGGGGACACATGGAAGCTCCCTGGAGGAAACAAAGAGAGGAATATGAGCAGGTAATTGCTAATAGTCGCCACCACACACACAGAGAGAGATATACAAGCACTCTTATCTTATGCACAGTTGTAATTGTTGTTAGTACAGCATGGTAAAAAGCTTCTGATGAATCACAAGAGCAGGAAAGCTTAATAAGTAGTGATGATGCAGAGGCTGTTCCTGATCACTCTTGACAGTGTGGATTCTTCATATGAAAGGAGATATCACAGGTTGTTACAGCTGACAGCTATAAAACAGCCGTAGTACATCGTAGTACATCTAGACTATATCAATAAGTCACAGGAAGAACCAAATGATTGCACGTGAGTCTCAGTGAGTACTGATAATAAATAATTTAGGGGTTTCATGTCATCCTCCTGTGTAAACGCCTTGAATCATAAACAATACAGTTTTTGAAGAATGTCAGGTATTATCCCTGAATTAAATGATGCACACAGATACATTTTAGGGTTAGTTTGTGCTAAAAAGTAATCACAATAAGCCTTTCAAGGAATTTGTGGTCTGCAGATTTTTAAGCTTGGCTGTAATTGCATTTCTTTTCTAATTTATAAAAGCTCTTCATTATTTAACTTATTCTGATCAGGATGGTCTGCAGAGCGTATGCAATGCTACTCATTTATTGATCAAATTTGTTCTTAGGAATTGGATTAGAAAATCATGCAGAGCACTCCTTTCAGAGGATCTGTGTAACTTGGCTTTTTCATTGGATGTTCTAATTCAGCGGTGGAGTTTCTTGGACGAGAAACAGACATGCACGTGCTTAGACACGCGTCAATGCATGCATGCACACATACATACACAGCAGTGAAACCATTAGCCATCATACACAAACACACACACACATACACTGCATGGCAAATTGCTTTGTCAGTATACCTTTTGGCATGAATTAATGTGTGCGAACACAGGAACGCATACGTTTGGCTGCATTGTTTTGGTAAATTATTTGCACTTTATTCTTCTTGTGTACTCACGGTATTGGGTCTCCAGTCATGCAGCGAGTCCCAAAGCCAGGGTTGTTCACCAAGGAATCCACCACCCGGGACACATTCACATTATCTGGACCATCATTGCTGTTAATAAAAGAAATATTATGAATATACTGTAACTAAACAATCTCTATCAGAGTTCACAGCTTCATTCTGCACAGTAGGTCTAAGGTTGCGTTTATTTCATCTTGGAATTTTCCACCGGAGGCAACACCAAAAGTCTATGCAGCAGTATTTGCTAAAGTAGCAAATAAGCATGCTTATATTGTGTTAATTCTTACTGTAAACAACAAAAGATGATTTGTTTTCTGCTATTTTTGTGTGCTCTGACATCACTTGAACTACAACTGAAGAAGACTCTGCTCTGAACTTTGAAATGATACCCGAATTTCCAACTTGGATCCGTTCTATCCAGTTTTCTCACGAGTTGGGCCTTTTTCTTTTTTAATGAGCTCCACACTGTAATGAATGCCACACGAATACCAGCGTAATCCATAAACATCAATCCATGAACTGCAGGCCTTCCTACAACTGATAAAATTCCACATGCAGGATTATCACAGTGTAAATTGGGGGAAATATTTTGGGGCTTTATGTCCAGACTGTAACCCAGTTATATCACCATGGTCCAACTTTCCACACCCAAAGGAACTCTGGAGTTACCGAGTGAAACGGGAAAAAGTGAAGACACCCTAAAGTAAGTGCGCATTATCAAACGAGCTGTAGCATTGACTGCTTCAGGGAGGGTTTGGCTCAGGGTGTTACATACCAGAGGACTACTGGATCGATTTACACTCAATTTACCCATTCACACAATTGGAGGGGAAATCCCAATGGGAGGTTTGGTTCGGACCAATGTTGAGCAAAAATTAGCTGGTAGCGTGAGTGGTTTACGGATTCAATTTTAACCACCACAGCCCACTTGAAGATTGATCTAAGCCTCCCTGATAATATCAAACCTGTTTGATATCGACGACTCGGCATCTGCAGGGTCTGAAACAAGCGCTGTGATGTGTGTAGATCACAGATTCATTCCTAGAGAGAAGATCGGCAGCAGTCACTGAGAGCTTAGTTTACAGTGGGGTGAGGCAGAGCGAGTCTGGCTGTCCGCCTCCATTGGTTTGATTGGTGTCATGCTGGATCAAAAGAGTTCCTCTGAGGTTGGAGGTCCTGATGTTAGTCATGTATCAGAACTCAGGAGGATAATCTCAGTTAAATTGTTCAGTGTGTGATAGTGATCCCCAGTCCTTTCCTAATTGTCTAATGTGAGCATGTTCAGTGAAATCTTTTGTCATGGGGTGTGATACAATGCGTTTTCATAGCTGGCTAATATTTTAAGTCATCTTGTTTGGGCCAGTGTTTGCAAAGCAGAGCGGATTAGACGATCATTAGTTTTAAATCTATCTCGACATCGAAGATGGCCTGAAAGGAAATTACACATGCATGCCAGGGGATGGGAAGTGGTGAATTTCAAGTAAATACTCAGTGGTGATGCGGCGTGGCATCGGGTTCAGCTTAATCAAGTGTGAGAGGAAAATCACTGAATTTACCAAGCCTTTCCTTTGGCTGAAGAGTCAAAACACGAATTCCCAACACACCACTGACTGTACAGCGATGTGTACTTTCTCTCGTTGCATTAAGTCTGACTCTATCTCATTCTTGTGTGTGTTGCAGACTCTGTGTACAGTATGTGCTCTTCAGAGACCTTTCATCAGTACCTAAATGTCTTGTACACACCTAAAGCCCTGCGTCTCAGTTAAATAACCTTCCCTTTCCAATTTCATTCCCATTACTAAACACACACACACACACGCTGCCCTTTATCTTGAGGGTACTATGGGAATTTAAGCACAGTGTTTCATAAAGATCATGGTGATGGCTTTCCGCCAGCAGTGGACACAACCCCGCCAACCACTGGTATTAATACAGTGTTCATTGTCTCATTTAAAGACATCCATGAAGGTCATATGGTCATTTCCTTGGCCACCAGTGAGAGCAATTGAAGTGGTCCGATTGTAAAAATGGATTATGTGCAGCCATCTGTTTTGCTATTAACAATGGCTGGATTACTGCGTTATTCAGGGTAATAAAACTATTGGACAGTTCAAAGATGAAGGCATATAAACACAGACAGCGGAACTAATGAGTGGTTCATTTCGTCAAAATGGAAAATCATAGAAGGAGGAATAGCGATTCAATGAAATAATGGCAAACTTAAGTCAAATAGAGGTTACGTAGCAATATGGGAATGATGTTTCTTTGGAGAATATAATACCTATGAGAGTGTTGGTTAATGTTGTGTTATATAAATACTGTTAGTATATGCATTTTTGGTATTTCATTGGAATCTTTAATAAATGCCATTGTGATACCAATTACAAGAAAATTACACAGAGGTTGAGTTCCCCAGGTTATTGCTGCAACTACATGTAATACTGCAGTGAGCTATATCAATCATTATCTTTAATCACTCCGAACTAAAATGGATCATTGCCATTAATTAGAATTGCAGCACCCCAATGCTAATATGAGTGAACTTGTAAGATAAAAAAGGCAGAGCACCCTTGGCCACACAGTTGTCACAAGGGAGGATGTTTAAAAGTCACTCAGGGGAGAAGACAATGTTCAGTAATTGACTGGGGGGAATGTCAAAGAAATTAAGAGCACTCGTACCTTAAGATGTAACACACGAGACCAGTTCCCAGTAATACTTTTGACAACTGACGCTGCAGTTCAAGTGTCGCCACCTTGGGCAAGACTGTACCGCAAAGTCTTTTTGGCAGCCTGCTATGAATTCCCATGTTATAAACCCTCCCTTGTGAGTCAGGGTTTTACTCATAGTTGAGGCTTTACCATGACCCTAATGTGTCCAAATAAAAACGAGAAAGGAAATACACAAGAAGGCCGGACTGTCCAGTCACCCTGTTAGGAAAAGTTTCATCATCATTTTAGTTTCCTGGAAGGGCTGCAGAGGAAGGTTTTACAATGGCCTGCTATTTCCACAGTAACATGCAAAGTCTATTGAAAACACCCAGCAAGATCAGTCTATTACAATGAAATGATCTTCTCTGGATAGAATAAGCACGCTACCGTAGAATATCAATGAGCCCAGAGCAGTAAACGCAATAAGATTTGTCTCTGCAGTGGCTGGATACTGCACGGCTGCACTGACAAGATATTTGCATGAAATATTCAACATGTTGTTCTCATGATTTCTTGCGTTTTAGTGATGTGTTTTGAGAGCTACTATGCAATTCCACTGTAAAATAAATGAATGTTGTTATGACAGCAGAATAATTTCCGACCTTGTAAGGGAGAAAATGTGCAGAGGTGAAAGAACAAAATCAAAAGTTTATTGCCTCATTCTCTGGACATGATATGTGTAGAATGTGTGATTTATATTAGATCACATCAAAACAGGGAAGTGGGTAAATGTGTCAACAGACACAAAAGGAACAGCTTCTCACTCTAACCACGAGTTAAGATGCTGTCTTAGATAAACCAGTCTCACATAAGGCTACGATTAATTGTGTCTTGACATCTTCAAAGTGAATTTCTACAAAGTGCTGCCAGGGGAAATGGAAAAAAACCTGCATAGTGGATAAGCGAAGGCAGCTTCATGTCACAAGAAATGAATATGAATGCAGTGCCAAGATTTCTTTGATGGTTTGAACAGATAACAGATGATGCATATTAGAATTCAAACATGGCATTTTACAGCACTTATGCTGTTACAGAGAAAGTTAGATCATGTTGCAGCCATTTTGAGCCCAACTGCTGTGAATATTTTTCCCCTACAAAATCATGCAGCCTCATATGACTGACTATCTGGGGAGCATTTCCATCCATAATATGTCAGGAAAAGCTTAAGAGCTATATCACACACATGCACGTACATAAAAACATGGGTCTATGTTTCTTAGATATAAAATTCTTGAGTCTTTTGATTTTGGTGACATCCTTGGCAATAAGTGATTTTTCCTTTGGTGTTTTTGTACCATGCTTACCAGAAATCAGTTGTCAATCAAACAGTGTGGCGACAACTGTGGCATCTTTGCTGGTAAAGAAGTTTAACTTTCTGTAGGTTTGTCTTGTCTCTTCAGCCATGGTGACAGTTGTTGCTCATACTAAATTCTTCTACTTCCAATTTAAATACTTGTAATTCCAAACAAACCACTGTTATTGCTTCTAGTGACATAAAACAGCACCTTCTGTTTAAAATGGGCTGTTTCCCTGGAAAGAGCTACCTGCTACTTGGTGTTTATAACAACAGATAACAAATATTAAAGCTTTATTGACCGGGTATGGGTTTAATCAGTACAGAGTTTTATAAAACAGCAAGTGGAAAAATGGAAATGTATCAATATGAAAATGTCACAGACTCTAACATAAAATCTGAATATGCATAGAATGTGGTTAAAATGCCACGGTGTTACACAAGACTGACAAGCCATTACTATTCCATTAAAATCCAGATCGATTTTAGTGCTTTACCTGTAGAAGGTGGTTTGGGGGAGTCCGTACATCCAGGGCTGCAGCTCCAGACTCGGATATTCAGAGAATGGGGGGACGATGAGTGAGAAGATGAGAGACAGGCACACAAACAGAGCGGGCAACACGACCTGGGAAGACAGTGACAAATCCAAAGTCAGCATCGCTCATCAAAGTGTCCCTGTCACCGCTCCACTGAAAACATTTTCTAGTACTACACCGAAAGGTCATTCGATGTAGTAAAAGTTTATAAAGGAACTAAATAAAAATGCAATGGATAAAAGTAGACTTTCTCTTTTTTGGGGGGTGGGGGCTATTTAGTGGCAGAGGACTGAATGGATGTATTTGATAATTTCATTTTCAAGAACACATACTGTAACTGATGCTGAAAGGGACAAAAGGGTACAACAAATTAAAAGAAGGCAATAAAAGTGTAGCCGTAAAACTAATTTCCATCAAGGTGCTAAAAGCCCCAGTCCACAATTACTGAAAGCCTCTTGTGGCTGAACAAGGAACCACACCTGCTAATTAGCTAAAAACTGACTGGCAAGCTGTTGCGTATAGAGTATATCTAATTTAGAAGGGACAAAAGCTGCGAGTTGCCCTCATCTGGTTGAAGAAAATAATTAGAAGCTGTTCTTCTGTTCAGCTATTCAATAATGATGTTAGCTACTGTGCATCATTTTATTACAGTGAAATTATTTCATTACGGTGGGTTAACCCATATAGGCTAGAAAGAAATTCCTTTTTAAACTGTCGCTACTATAACAGGCATGCAATTTCATACGCGGAAACAATCTGTGTTTTGCTAAGCCCAACATAATTAAAAAACAATGTGATTGATGGGATTATAATATACAGTTTGCCTTATTTAAGTGTAAAATAATAAGTTACACGCTTGTGTACTCTTCATAGTTATGGAAGCTGTATGGATGATAGCGGACGCACATAAACATGCATGTTTGTGTGTGTAAGCGGGACGTCATCCCAAGGTGCAACGCAAGATCAATTGCATCATCCCTCTCCCCAAGGGAACTGTCATTACATGCAACAAAGTGACTGATGCAACCAAGCGAACACACAGGACTGCCGCTTTTACCTGTGAGCCCATTAATATGCTCGCCGCCGACTTGTTTTGGCTGTTGTGCATGCGTTATGAGTTTGATTAAACACTTCCAAATGCCTGCCACCATCATCCGGCCACTCAGGCATAATTAATTTCTCGCTATTCTCCCGCCTTACCTTTTTTTTCCCCTCTCTCTCTTTTTTTAAATTCAGACCCTGCCACGCTTCCTCCTCAATATCCCCGCCCTGCACACCCTCCTCACCCTCATCCAATCCTCTTTTCTCCATCATGTAAATGCTCTCTTTTCATTTCATTGTCAGAGCTGACAAAAAGGTCAGTGGGAGAATGCAAGATATCTTTAATGTTTAATCACTTGTAGGTTCGAGGCGAGGGGAGGGGGGGGTGCTCGACAGCAAGGGGAGGTTTGCCTACACTTGATTAATTGCAGGGCCTGAGATTTGCCAGGCCAATTCAGGATGCTACAATTGAAATTCTAAATTTACTGCACGCTGCTATGGCTATGGAAATGTGCCTGGAAGAAAGATAAAGAGCAGCAATGAGACTGAAAAGCTTAATGACAGTCCACAAAATAAGGGACTATTCTTTTTCTCTTGCACACACACACGCAGACACACACACAAATACACACACATGTACACACATGCACACTCTCGACAGTAATTGCAGGTGACAGCTGGTACTTCTTCCATTGTGCGAGATCTGCAAACAAAGGGGAAAAGTCATTATGTTCACAAAGCCAAAGCACCCCCATGAACAATGCATGAGTTTATCACATTCTCAAGTTTAGTGGGGATTTATAGAAGAGGAAAGGATTACATGCGAAATGGGTATAAACACCAAAACACAATTAAGACTTGTATTACTCACTGCAAAGTCAAATAGCTCATTAGAACGTGTTTGAGGGCAGAATGGAGGCATATTGTTGACTTAATGTATTTGTCTAAATAAACATTTTTGTCTCTCTGATTACATTTGGGAATAATATTTTAATACAATATACCTAGCCTTAAAGTGCATATCAAAAGGAGCTGCATTCATACAGCATGTTAATAAGTGTGAGCTTTCCTTTTCCTTTCCTAATCAAATATAACAAATATTAAAAAAAAATCTATCATCTCTAATGGGTATTTTAAACCCAGGAGTGCAACACAATAATTGATGATACTGGAATTTAAATACAGCAAAAAATTAACACCTTGTGATCGTTTGATTCAAAAACACCAAAAATCCTGAGCATTACAGAGCATGCATCCTCTGCTAAAGGCAAACTTGAACTGCTTAACCGCACACAAGGTGGTTGGCACGGAGACGGGACGCTGTAGTCAATTCCAGGGCTGCATGGCGAGCTCCGAGCACCAGTTTCCTTTCAACTCAGCCAGCGCGGCACAAACAGTCACCGCTTCTCCCTGACGCTAACACTGCCAACAGACGTCTGTCCCCAACTTTCTTCCCATAAATCACTCCTTTTGAGTTTCATGCCATAATCTTTTTTTTTTTTCTATTCCCCTACCTCTTGTATTCGCTGAGATTACCTTACCACACAATCATATCTGCTGACAATGGGAGCTGTTGACATGATGGCAAAAACCTTTTGTCAAATGAATAAAGAGGGAGAGGTAGGAAGTGCGCCCTGGCAGACAATGTGCACTCTTGTATGTACACACACACACACACACTCAGATACCTGCACAGGGCACTTGATACAAGCGGTAGGGCGGCGCTTCGCAATTCTTTCCAAGAGTGATTACTTCAGTGTCATGGCAGCTGTCATAACTGATGGGGTTACATGAGATCTACATGCATTCTATGAATCCAGATGGGTGTGTATGTGAGTGCGTGTAAATGATAGCACATATTAATTTTCGGGAAGCTGTTTAGAACTTATGAAAAGAAATTTAAGCACCTTGGAAACTGCTGCCCATCGAAATTGGTTTTGACTTGTGTAAATTATTCCACTTCATTGGTTTTGACTTTTGTTTATAAGGCACAAAACAATATAGACATACACTTAATTAGCTAATATCAGCCCATCAGCTCTGTAATTGTTATATAATCACATTTAATACATAGCTAATGAATACATATCATTAGCATACACTAAAAAGAGGGGAATAAACAAATCATGGGTGTCACTTTTACTTTCCCATGCCAGTCAGTGGTAGAAAGTTTGCCCTGAGTGTAAATTTTTTATGCAAAAACACACCTTGCTTCATAAATCACAAAGTGGGGCATAGTGGAGAAAAGGATCCCGACCGCAAGAATTGAGACTCAGTACATTATGGATGTTTTGCCCAGAAGAAATTATGGTGTCAGCACTACTTCTCTATCTACAGTAAACAAGAGATCAAAGGTTATCACAGCAGAGAGAAATCACTCTGTCTGTTATTAGATCTTTTGTCTGTCTCATCCCTCTGGTATACCTTGATATTACACAATCACAGACAGCCCGGGTTGGTAAATATGAGCATCCAGCTGAATAATTTTATGTCAACATTTAAAAGAGGTCTAAATGGTGACAGACATCCAGGCTAAAACTGGGCTACATAGAGTTTAAAAGTGAGTTTAGAAGACATCTAGGTCTTAGACTACGTCTTCTGAGACATATGACAAAAAGGATAAGGTATTGCCTCGTACATATTAACTTTTACAGTGTATATGCTCAATATTAATAGCTGTTTGTGAATTTCTAAAGTATGGAACAAAGTGTTGCTTGGTCTAAAGCTGGGCTGTCCATAGACAAAAAAACCTGGGTTATGTGAGAGCTAAGGCACAGAGGCAACATTTAAATGATGTCTAGTGCTCAACAGGATCTTGTGTGTATGTAGTTCACTGACATCATGGCTTCATGGTAGTGAAGTTAAAGCCAACATGTGTAGTTGCCTCAGTAAAACAAATAATGAATTTTGCAAAAGTTTGTGTTTTTTGCAACCTTCTAAATCAATATTTGGCATTTATTTAACAACTTTGAAAAAATGTGCAATCGTGCTATACAAGGTTATCTTATTATAGCAGTTCAGCTTTTGTATTGCAACATTTTATTTGGGAGGCAAGGAGTGAGTGTTTCAGTTTCAGTTTCAGTTTCAGTTCAGTTTCAGTTTTATTTGTCATATGTAGGTAACACAGGGTCAACGGTACAATGAAATGTGTTAGACGAGAAACAGGTCAGCTCAGCAATAAGAGCACTAGTCATGGATAAGAGTCTTTAAATTATTCATATAAAATGATGAATAAATACTTTTTTTTTTTTTTTGAGATTGTGATGGTATTGAATATCGTGACATTTTGACGGGACAGTATCGTACTGTTAAATTCTAGATATCAGCCAAGCCTGAGGTAAAACTACGCTTTGTTTTGCTTTAATTTCTTTTCCCACAAGCTGCATTCTGCAACTACTGACTCCATGGAGACAGATAACATTAACTTTCCTTAAACATTTTAAAAGTTTATTCTGTCATATGTCATTAACTCATGCACTGAAACCCCAACATGTACGTGGTACCATACTACCTGGATTCTCCCGTGCAACCATCTTGCATCAACCCTTCAATTCATCAACATGACAGACTGAGGCCATTACCTGGGCAATGAGTCCCTTGCGGCTCCTCCGGGCGTGGTGGAAGCGCTTGATGAAGAGTGCCAGGAACTGCCTCCTGATCAGCTCCCATCCGGTGATGACCATGGACCCCCTCCCACTGACACCGGCAACCCTCTGTGCATCTACAGCAGACATAATCTGTTGAGTTATCTGTCATGCACGCCTATATAAAAGCCATGCTCGGCACACTGTTCAGCACAGCTAGTGAGCTAATCAAACATAATTGAAGTGTAAGAACCACCAGCTGCAGTATCTCATCCATCAGTGTCCCAAGTTCTCTCTGGTGTTAAATGTAACATATGTATGGAAAATAGTACTGCAGTCTGTTAAGAGAGCAAAGAGTGGTAAACAAGAGCTTCACAGGCACCGATGTTGCACACCTCATCCCATCCAAAAATCTTCCTTTAATACCCCTCACAAAAGAAGTCACAAAGATTACAAAGCATAGTCGGATTGAAAAGCATTTCCATGGTGTAAAACATTGTGTGAAAGTGAAATTCTTTTATAAGGGCTTTGCTCTCCAACAAAATTGAAAAGGTGGCGGGCAGTTTAGATAACGTTGTATAGACAAAAATGAATTTCTCTTTGAAAATGACTTATTCAAACGCCAAAGCTCTTGTTTAAGTCCTCTTTTCAAAATGGTCACAAGGGTGAAATGGTTGAATTTGAGTCAAAGTAAATGGAAAGTCATTAACTGAGGAGAAAAAGCGGCGAGGAAAACAAGTGTGACAAAGTCATTCGCTGTTAAAATAAAAGAACGATTATCTACCGACGACACAACATGAATGGGAAGAACACAATACATACCCTCCACTTTATTTGTTAACTTTCCTTTTAAGTCTGCTTGAGCAAAACAAGACATAATAGCAAGGAAATGAGAGTTTGACCCGCCACTATGCCTCTTTTTCAAAGATAACAGTACATTTTAGTAAAGGCTCTACTGAAAACACGACCAGTAAATATTGGCAGAGACGTTCAAAAAAGTTGAACTGAGTTTCATCATCAGACAATATCTAATTCTCAATTTGCAGAGACTTGCCATTCATTCCAGGAACTTGTTCTGTATTTGTCTGGACATTCACGATGCTGTTCCGCTTGGATTCACGGGAGCTTCTTCTGCAGTCTCTCACCAACACCTCCTTTGTTGCTGTGGGAATACAAATAAGATATTGTTTTGGCCTGACCCAATTTAGGGTTATAAATAACATTAAGAATAGTAACCTGCCCTGCGAGGAGCCATCGTATTGCCTGTAAAAGCAGAAACCCAGGTGTTGTAGAACGGAGTGTTAAGAAATCTGATTTTGAAATTAACCGAAACAGAGGGGAATAGAGGGGAAGATCCATTTAAGCTCAATAAATGTGGGATAGGAATCAGTGGAAATCAAAGAGGAAATCAGTCAGGCAGCAGGTGTGGTGTGTGCATGTACACACCCGAGCATGTGTGTGTCACCTTACTTGGCATTTCAGTATCCACTCCAGTATCTTCTGCCACTTTCAGAAATATCTGTAAAAGGAAAAAGTCGTGTCATGAATATCTCACAAAAGATATGTATCCTGTCACCTCATTACAAGGTCGGTTGACCATGGCACCATGACAAACGGTGGCTTGAACAGACACTATTGTTTTCCAACCCCACATACAGAATAATAAACTGTATAAGTATCAAAATATCCTACATAAGTAGAATTACTGCTAAAATTTAATTTCGGTTGAAGTAAATGTACTGGTGTAAGTAAAACTACAAGGAACTAAATGTAAGAGCAGCTAATTTCAAATGCTTCGTCCCTAAAAATCCACATCCCCATCATTCAGCGCTTCTGTTGCTGTTAGCCAGCCAACTAGCTAGCAAGGCTACCAAACTAAACACACAACAACGAGGCAAAGGCAAACCAACAGACCTTTTTCACAGAAGGCATTTTGACATTAAATTGTAGGGCAAGCACAGGTGTTACTTACAATATTAATGAAGGGATATTAATGAGTCTTTCCAGTGAGCCAGCAGGAAAAATAGCAGGACCCTGGCTCTGTTAGACTAAATGGAATGGAGCCTTTATTAATGTGATTAGTAACACCTGTGCTTGCCCTACAATTTCATGTCAAAATGGCTGCTGTGAAAAAGGTCTATAATACTCTAACTGGGTGTTAAGCTACTATCATAAATACATTAGAGCATTTAATGTTTAGAAACTCAAATTTGTAAATTTCCACATGTTTCTCCACGGTGGCAAGCTACAGCAATGATGGAGGAGCATGTCTAGCAGAGTGAAAATGTCATCAATTGATCAGGTAATGCAAAGGCAAATACTGTTCGTTGAAGTGTTGAAATTTGACTGTAACATAGCATGGGATGATGTAAATGTGTTGATATGACAGCAAGGTCACAGCAGTTGTGTATTTCACTCAGGTTGTGCGACGATTATTTTCTGTGTAGCGCTAGCTAGCTAACCTCTCTGTATCACCGGCCAGGGCTGCCAACCATCCCGTAAAATGTGGAATCGTTAGGTAATTGGAAAGTTAAAATTGGAAAGTTAAAAATACATACCATTTCCGCTTTAAGAAAGCCTAGACGGGTTTGATATAGGTGCTATTTGCATTTGGAGAGATTCTCCTGCAGTGCGTATGGAGCGGCTACAAAATGTGGACCGTGTAATGATGTTTATTGGAGAGATGTTTATAAAATCATTGGGGATGGCATCTGAAGTCTAGTTGGACTCCATAAATCAGCACGGGCGGATGAAATAACCTTGTCATGTGTGGATGTCAGACGTTCAAATGGAATTATTCTCTAGCCTGCAGGCCATGAGCGTCTGACTCATTTCCCAGACACATGAAGAGTGTTTGGCAACAGTTGCTCAGTTGTATATGATCCACCACTCATTTGCATGCTAAGCATACTGTGTGAATGATTTGTTGAACAGAAAAAAACACTGCACTATAATAATAAAAATAGGAATTCTTGATTTATGTAGCACTCTTTAAACAAGCAAGAAAAGCACTGTGAAAAAAAAGAACTGTGCACGTGAGAGAGAGAGATGAAGGAAGAGACGACTGAGACGGTACAAGTTTTTGCTTTTGCATGTGCTTGTGTACATGCAGGTACTTGAGCACCTTTTTCTATTTGTGCATGCACGAGGCCTTTGCGAGCTTGTCGATCCCACGCTCACCTCCTCCAGTGTGGTGTCAGAGATGCCGTAGCTGGTGAGGCCGAGCTCGGCCATCTCCAGGTCGAGCTCTTTGAAGAGCAGGGCGAAGGTCCCGTCTCTGGCGCCGTCGTAGGGCAGGATGTAGGTGATCTCCTGGCCGATGCTCTCCAGGAAGACCGCCTCAGGCACATGGCGCCGCACAAGTTTACCCACCGCTGTCAAATCTGCGGGACCCATTTTCCAAAAAAATTACTCTCTCACAAGCTCTAAAGAACGGCAAAACTGCAGGAAACAGGCATTCAAAAGTGTGTTGAGAACGTTTTCATCCCTCTTTTTATGTGTGTCCTTGGTTCTCTGTGAAGCGCTTTGTGATGAACCTGCTTATTGAAAAGAGCTTCAAAAATGACTTTGACATTGGTATTTCATTTGACCCAGAACACAAAAAATAGATATTGAAAAACAGAGGGTGAAATAGTCAACCTTCTTGAAATACGTGTTGCAGTGTGCTATAAACAAACAAAAAGAAGGTAAGAAATGCCTCAACGTTATTGTTAGAAAACAATATTTAATTTTGGCAGCTTTTCCTTAGCGACCATACCTCACGAACAAGTAAAACTATTGGCTGCAAAGGGATATAAATGTGACATGATATTTCTCAGCACCTTTCAGCAGATTTTAAACGTCTGGAGTGTCTTGCACCCAATATTCACACCGTGTAATATCAAAGAAACACTGAACTTTACCAAAAATCTTTCCGGAGTGGTGGAGATTGAAAAAGTGCTGTGTAACATATTGGAAACTCTACATATACCTGATGCTGTGACCTTTGAGCACGCTGAAATAGATCAGTGGGCATAATTCTCCTGCCTGATCCATTCTAAAGCCGGGCCTCGGTGAGAATCAATCAGGACAGTGTTGCGGAGCATGCAGCGTCCATTATTGATCCAGAACCTCTCATACATAATCACTGCAGCTTAACCAACCAAAGACCTGCCGCTTCTTTATGAAGTAAATGGATCGGTTTCACGCGTGAGACTAAATTATTTGTGTAAAACGGGTGTGTGTCTGCGCGTGGGTGTGTGGTAATGAAGAGGAATGCGCTGTCACTTGTAGACTCATGATTACTTTTGTGGCATTTTCTATTTCATCTGTAAGCACCGTGATCGCTCTGAAGGTTTGATTGCGTATGATGTGTTTTCCGAGCATGATAAATTGGAGAACGAAACGGTGTCCACGCAGCTTACCGCGGAGATTTTTTCTTGTGATCATATATTGCACGAGGCCCTTTGTTCACATCAAATCACTGCCATCATATACATTTCAGTTGGGACTGTTTATGGTCTGTATCTACTTTTCTTTATGCGTTGGACAAAGACAATAACCAAGGAAAAGTAAGGTCAAGGGAAAAGCAATTTGTCAATTTTTCCCATAAACTCTAAGCCGTATGACTGATTGGCTGATAATTTGAGCGCAAACAATGGCAGGTGTCACTTTTCTCACTGCAGGCAGTGACACGCTCGAATGATGTCAGAAACACAACCTGCAAATGCTCAATTAAAAGGTCTGATCAGAAAACCAAACCAACCTCCTCCTGACATTGAGCAGATTGCCTGAGTAACCATTCCATACTTGCCACCCTTCCGGTTTTCTCGGGAGACTCCAGATTTTCTCCCACACTTTGATCAAATTTCACAATCTGTCCATTCACTATATTTCTTACAAACAGTAACACAAAAAATCTTGGATATATACCATCGCAGTTGTTATCGAATGACCAATAAAATATGCTGCACCATAAATGCAGTCTCCATGGTTACCTTACAGGCGTCTTCACTGAAAACAGCATTAGGCCGACTGCTTCTATTTTGCCTGTGACTTGGAAGATTCGATAAATTATTAGACATAGATTTAGACAAAATAGGTTTTATGTCATGTTTAAAGTCTTGGTAAGCTTGTGAGATCCAGACAGGCCTTTATATTAGTAGAAAACAACTCTATTTGTTTAGATCTGCTCCCATTTGGCACATGCAGAGGCCTCATATGGTAATTTGGTCATTTTAATCAGCTGTGTGTGAGATGAATTCCTTATGTTTTTATTGTTATAAAGGGTCTTCATAATAAAATGATGTATTTTTATATGGTAAAATGATCTATTTTTAATTTGTGTTAGTGTCTATGTTAACTGTAGTCGGCATAAAGACAGTAAAATGATATGAATACAGCATAAACATTTGATAAAACTATTGGAAGTTCATAACACTGTCACACTGAAATGATAGCTGTCATGGACATTGTCTTGGCTAATTGACAAAGACAAAAGTCAGCTTTGTAGTGAAAGTGATATAACTAACTGATTGACACATCATGGCAACATCCATTAATATTTATCAACGCTCATGACAGCGATCGTGTCATGGTTATGACAGTGTTAGGTCACTCTTACAAACACAACTTCAAATAAACATTTTTTCTGCCTGTACTTCTATCATGAATTTCCACAAGCATTTCATTCAGTGTGTGTACTACTTGTAGACTGTGCATTTGACAAGTAAAATTAAAATCAAAGTCTTTCTAAAAGGCAGCTACCGATCCAGTTCCTTCCAGACAAGGACTCAAGACTCAGAAGGACCAACACCGCGGCTATTCCTGGGACTGAATGATGGGACTCGGCCAGGAGGGTCAGAGCCACCAGTTAAGATCCCCACTCTCTGAAAGAGCAGACATCAGCCACTTGAGACTGTGGCTGTCTCACATGGATGTGAGCCATCAACTGCTGACAATCAGCAGCACTGAGAACCAAGCTCAACTAACAAGGAGACATGATGCATTACCTCCTACATTCAAGTGCAAAATTGGTCAGGGTGCAGACGGGTTGGGTTGAAACAATACTGCTGGAGAAGTGCACAAGAACACCATCCTTTGCACTCAATTCAGTTTGTTTTTTTTTTTGTTTGTTTTTTTTTACTTGATAATCAAAGCAGTTCACTGCCAAATCTCCCCAACCATAAGAGTGCAAAATACGCAAAAGGGACCTCAGTTCACCTAAAATATGAATTAAAATACAATTTAACAAAAATTCCCACTAGCCCTAGTACAATCTATCCATTCAGAAGAGCGCCAGCAAAGATAGTTTGCTGTGTCCTTCAGCAGGAAATAGTTCCCAGCCCCTGAGGGCTGTGGACTGTTGGTATCCGCATCATTATTTTTGGAAAGAGCTGTTACTGTTGAGTTTTCCACATGTAAACTTTTGAGGGTTTGAGCTCCACAAAAGAATACCCAATCATTTTCATTTCCATTGTTTTGGGGTGAAAGGAGACAGGGAAGGTCGCAGCAGACTGGAAATCCTTGCCAAATTACACAGAAACTATCTGGATGGATAGACTCCACTAAGATTAGGTGCGAAAATATCTTTTTTGTATAATGGGTGAACTGTTCCTTTAAGTTGTTGCTCCAATGTATATTGTACGATGTCAACAGGTGCTTAAATTATAGGCTGACACTGATGCTATAACAGAGCGATAACAGAGATACAGTTCACATTCTCACTGCTGGTTCTACCTGAGGGGTCGGACTGGCTGCCGTCATGGCTTCCAATGCCGTCATCCGGGCTGCTGCTCCTGGACGTGCAGTCTTTCTCCTGTCAATCAGAATTGAATTAGAAAAGCTTAATCATGCCTCACCGCTTAGAATGATGAACAGCGCCTTCTTGCCAATTTTGTGCTATGTTAACCAAATAACAGATGCCATTCATATGTGTCTATTTAACTGCATGTGGCAAAACACATTAAAACCAGGGTCTTTGGGTTCAGTTTTGGCCGAGGTTGAAAACACCACAAATTAAATGTACCACACTTTTTCAATCATTTTTAAAGAATTTTTTTAAAGGACGTTTAAATGGAGTTTAATCAGCAGTGGAACCTTGAGGGTCAAACTTCTTCCACCTCTGCTTCACAGTTGTATTTTGCTGTGTTTTTGCAAAACTTTGCATTCAGCCTTGAATTCTTTTTAAGAAGAACTTCTCCGGCCTTATGTCTACCTGACTCTTAGTTTCCCTGCAATATTTGGCTACTTAATTACCAAGTCATCGTTTGGGAAAGGGGGGAGTGTTGTACCTCATCTGCAAACGTGTTTGCTTATTTATTTATTTCAAACAAATGACTCCACTCACCACAAAGAGCCTGCAGACTAATGGTAATTGCTGTAGCCCTGCTGGCATCAGTGCATCTTGTTCATTTGCTTCTATTGATTAAAACTAAGTGTGCGAGGCACCATTGGCGAGCGAGACTGAGAATCACCCCTCTCCCTGGCGACAATTAGTATCATCCAGCACGCAGACGTCTGCCAATTCTCATGCTGGGAGAGACTAAACACAGATCATTACAGGGGGAGGGCAGCAAGAAAGAGAGAGCGCTCTGCAAAGTCAGAGGGAGTCATGTTCAATAATAAACTAAGGAAAGGTTGCTGCTGTGTCAAAGGGGCGTGCAGTTGAAGTTTTTTCCTTGATATACAAGTCAAACAGAATGATTTGCTTGCATTATGGGAATTTTATGTTATTAGCTTCATACAGAAAAATACAAAATGGGTAATTGTCTGGTCATGCATTGCTGCAGATCACCAAAACTTTTTTTTTTTTTCCCAAGATTATAAGAAATTCAACAGTCATGCATCCTACATCCAACATAAACATGAAGAAAAACCTCCAGAGTGGAAATAAAAGTTGGACATCACAGATTTTTGTGATATTAGATCCCAAAAGTGGCAACACATCTTATTTAAAATACACAAAAAAACATTGACATTCATCACTTTTGTGTATAACAGAGCTTCAACTGAAAGGTCACTCTTGATTGGGCCAAATGGAGTCCAAATACTCTAAAGTTTAAAACAACTGGGCTTGTGAGTGGCAGGCTGGTAAATTCTAGGTGGTGGAAGTGAATGAGTTACACTCTCCAGCCTCCACCTTCTTAACTACCATCAAGGCATCCTTCAGTGAGATGCTTAAACTCAACTGCTTAAGTGGAGTTGCTAAGCTGCCAGCAGCTCCTAAATTAATAAAAGCAAATCAGTGCTAAAAACAGAACGTGTGCTCAGCTAATCATTCCTTGTGAAAAAAATGCATCCAGTTACTCTGTATTCTGTTCATACCTCTTTGGCCTGACTGTGTGCAATACCACTGCGCTGATTTGTCATCTTTTCATCCCCATCCCGGACTAAGGTCAAGTAGTAGCCACTGCCGAAGCATTTCTTTAGGAAGAGGGAGGAGCCGCAGCAGCGCATCTTGCCGTGGGAGATAATGGCAATGCGGTCGCCTAAGATGTCAGCCTCGTCCATGTGGTGTGTGGACAGGATGATGGTGCGGCCTGAAGAGAGAGAGAAAGAGACAATGAGAGACTAGAGAAACCAAATCATCGATTTCACCTGAATGAGCACAGTTACCTGCACAGTAGAGTGTATGTTTGTGTGTGTGTACCAGACAGTGTGCCTGCAGCAAAGAATTAAAACAAAATTGGATTGCAGATATGAGAAAGTAAAGCCACAGAATGGAAAATAAAATAATAAAGAGCACTGCTACGGCATTTTACCAACTCTGTGGGACTTGTTTGTTTTGACAACTGCTGTTATGAAAAAGAGGCTTGACAAGAAAAGATGCCATGAATCAAAATTGTTCGAATCAAGCCAATATCACAATCTGTCTCTGCATGGTAGTCGCTTACTCCACTCTGAGTGTGTGGGTGTGAATCTTGGACAAATTATGACGAATGCCACCAAAGCCAACTTTCCAGCTAGTGTTTCAAAGACACCACATTTGATTCCATTCCTCCCATTTGCATCCGGAGTCCTTTGATTCAAGAGGCATCATATTGAACACAACTGCGTATGACAGCCACGGCATGCATTGCCTGCGCCTGTCGAAAGGCTTTTGAATCCCCTCCATATCATGCAGTATCAGCTAACACGTGTTAATTATCACATTCCCCCAGCAATCAGGAAGTAGATGAGAAGTGTGACCAAGTCGCAGCATGGTCATTTCACTGCATGTTTGCGTGAAGTAACATCACAGAGCACTAGATAATTGTTAATGATAATGATTGAGACTTATTTCAAAGCAGTTTTCAAAGGAGTTTTCATCCTTCCTTTATCGGATCTGCAGGTCTTTATTTCAAAAGGTCAAGTGGTCTGCTGAGCATGGTAGGTTTTTTTATTTTTTTGCACAGAGCTAGTTAAATTTGTATCCTTGCAGGTCACATTATCCCAGGGACAAGGACATGCTCAGAGGTCATTAACTGCAGCCCGACACAGAGTTCAGGCATTTTGCTTGGCCAACCATTTCCGCCCACGTCCCACCCCTCCAGTGCCCTGCCACCCCTCTGAGCTGCTAAATCCATCCCTTCCCAGCTTATGCTACACAAAGCAGGTTTGGCTCCTCCGACATACAAACTCCAAGAAAATGCCCAAGTTGAGCGAATGCCCACATCCCACTCAATTAAACATATATATG
>OMKZ01017927.1:0-15374 GCA_900302535.1 Neoniphon sammara | reverse complement strand
TAGTGTCTCTGTGTGTGTGTGTGTATATGTGTGTGTGTGTGTGTGTGTGTGTGTGTGTGTGTGTGTGTGTGTGCGTGTGTGCATGTGCATGCATGCATGGCCATTATGATTCTAGGAAAAGTATCCTTTGCTTTTTAGCATAATTTCTGTGTATTTTAATGCAGTTTTTTTTTAAATAAAATGGATATTGTCAGAATGACTTATTTCAAAATTTCTGTCCAATTAATTGATAACTGTTCTTCTTTCTTGCCACAGCAACATTATTACTACATGAGCACCCTTTGAAAGCTGACACAGGGATTGAATTCGTATTCATGAATGTAGCTGTGACAGAAATGCTTACAGATGTGCAATGAATTCATCAACCTCAGTTCATGAAAAGTATCAATGAAATTCCACTAGAATTAACTTTAGAGAAAAAAAGGCATCTTAAACATTTAAAAATTAAACATTAACACCTTGATGCAGGCCGGCCCCAGCAGAGTTTAGTAACTCATTGCTTCAAAGTCTAATCTCTGGCTTGATGCGTGCTAATCTTTGCATTTGTGTTTACCTGCCTGCACGTACAAAGACAAATGTGTGTGTGTGTGTGTGTGTGTGTGTGTGTGTGTGAGCATGCTCAGGTGCATGTGCTCTCTGTCTGCCTGTTAGTTAGATTGATAGTCAAATTAATCTGCAGCTCTGTCCAGGTGTAAACACGATGCCTGCTGGCCAGGATACATCTCCCTCTATTAGCAGCATAATTCAACTCACCCTGCAGCAGCCTGCCCTGATCAGAGGAGGCTAATTGCAGGGAAGGTGCGCTTGATTTATTAATGCTGAGGCAGCGCCGGATTACAAGTTGATCTGGAGATTAATTTATTGCTCATTTTACATTTTAGGTAAGTGGAATTTGTCTTTTTTGGATAGCGCTCACACTCACAAACACACACTCGCACACGCACAATACACAAACATGCATATCTATGGAGCGGTCAGCCAAAGTTCAGAGCGCCTGGAGTTGTTGGGGTATCGTTGCCTCACTTGAGGACTCTTCCGTTGCAGCTATCCTATTAAATCAGGAGCAAGGCCTAATGAAATATTCATTAAAGCTCCTATACATGACATGCCCTCAAACACTGTGTCCCTACTGCTGGCTTTCTTTATGTTCCCATTCACTGGAATGAAGACAGTGTTTTTTCACAAATTGCTGGTGACCACTAACTAGATGTACATTCATTTTCTAACTGCGAAATGAGTATATTTGTAATGTTGGTCAACAAGATAATCATAATAAATAAATGAATCAGTAAAATAATATTTGAGTCGCATCTTTAAGAGAATATGGCCTCATAAGCAACTTTAATTGGGGAATATGTGACAAAGTGGCATGGTGGTATCTTTGTCGTTTTGTACCTTAATTAGTTGCTTCATTAGTTGCTTTGTCTGCTGCCAGTGATGGTGAGTTGCGATGTTTTATTCATAGCTCGCCTCGAACACAAATAAAGGCGACCAGCTGTACTTTGTCTTAGCTGCATTACAGAATAAAGTCAACACAAAAGCGTGCCACACAAATGCACACATGCAAGGTCTGTGTATGTATGTGTGTGTGTGTATATACTTGTAAACTTGAGTTTCTTAAGGACACTTCCTCTGAGCAGATAGTGAAGGGTTTGAAGGTCAACCATCCACAGACACAGGATGGCAGCCACAAATCTCATCTTTCACCTTTCCAATCTCTTCTTTCACCTCATTCATTCCCAACAGGGCAGGATGCAACTTTACTGCATAGGTTTTACCAGCATTAAATTGTCACGTCAAGTCAAAATTTATTTGTACGGCATGTTTGCCAAAACAAGTTCGCTGTAAATTGCTGAAGAGAGCAGCAAAGGACACGCACACAGAGGCAAGACTGAGTCTAACAGCTTGTGGTCTGTAAAAGAAATGGTTGTATGGGCTGTCTGAGCAGATGAGTGAGTTCATGATACTGTCATGCATGGAGGCCTCAGTTGTTGGTAATGGGGCTAAATACTAAGTTTGTAGCAGTGGGAAGATGTTCACACCAGAGTAAATTCTTCACAAAGCAACTAATTTATGCAAATAGCGTGCTTCACGCCTCACTTTACAGTGAACACATGATATAGAGAAGCTAGGTCAGCTTCATAACAGCTCAACTTAACTTCACACCACTGTAGCAAAGCCATCTTGTTCTAAAACCCTCCTCTGCTTGGGCTTGTTCCTACTATATTAAGGTAGTATCTCTACCATGCTTTTACTGAAAAAAATAATAATAAATAAATAAATAAAGGCATAGTGGTGATTCACTGTTATACTATTGACTAAACAGTGTTTCCCCTAGAATTTTTTATCTTTCCCATGTTTTGGGGAGTGCATTTCCAACACCAACACTACACCAACTATAGAATTACTACAAGAACACCACAGACAGCAGCTTGTGTCACTTTGATCATGAAGACGTGTTGGCAGAAATACATTTGCAAATACACTTAATTTGATAAAATTGAAAATTTGACCTTACGTTGGTGGGTCGCCGCAGTACAGGAACAGGAAGTTGCTAAAAGCGAATCCACACTATTTCCCAACTGAAAGTAAAGCCTAGCTGCAAGCTCCAGATCACTGAAATGGTGAACAGACTAACTGACTGACATTGCGATCTATAGAGTGCTGCACTATCACTAGCAGGATTAAAAAGACAAAAAACAAGGTGTCACTGGAATTAAATCGATTATATAAAAATGCAAAATCCACCATATTTAACAGGGTTTTTGTTGTTGTTGTTGCTGTTTTTATTTATTTATTTATTCATTTATTTCAATTCATCTTAGTTTTGTACAATAGATAATTGTATATTAAGACATACTTTATGAAAAATGAAACTGGAACTGTTTGCCCCTATTTTAGCATGCATTTATCATTGCTTTGAAGAAACCTCTCAGACATTTGGACTGGTAACAGTAAAAGCCATAACAAGCCTGGAAAGCATTCTTTGCTGTGATTATGTGTAATTTGGTGAAGCACCTTGTCCCTTGATGTATGTCTGTTGTAACCTGTGTGCTATTATTAATGCATAAGTGTACTTCCTGCCTGTTTGCATGCCCACTGACGATTCATCCTGGCATGCCCTTCCTATGAAGAAGTTTAAGTGCTGTGCATGCATAGACACACGGTTAAATAATTAATATGCAGCACAACATACTGTCCACTGTCATACACAGCTTTGATGTCCTGCAAAATATACTTCAAAAGCACTACACCCTCAAAAGTATGAGTTTTCAGAAATTGCGGACACCTTGTTGGCTTTCCACTTGAGGCCCAATGTTCCTGACAGGACAAAGTTGCACAGCATTTCAGTGGACACGCTATACTGAGCAGGACAATCATGACTGCTCTGTATGGACGAGTTATCCACTCAGCCTGCAGCCAAATCACAGAAAGGTTTGAGGAGAAGGGCAGAATCAGGGAGAAATACTGAAAACACAGGAGAGTTGGCAAGTCAATTGATGAATTGGTTTCAAATGACTTTGATTTCCAAAGTCAACTGAAGTTATCTTGCCCAAGAAAGAGGCCCCACCCGGCGCTGAATATCACAGACTGATGATAGACGAAGAGTATCTGTATACTGTCATCGATCTGGGATGTTCAGTGCATTCCAGGAATTACTTTGTGATAAAGTGCTGTAATTTACTTATTTATTATTTTCACTTTCTCCCATCCTGTTTTGTCTACTTCTACTTCAGTTAGTCATTTCCCAGAATACCTTTTGGCAACCTACAGAGAACAGACGTGAGCTTGTTTCCGTTAGCTGAAATATTAGACATGACTGGAGTGAAGTTAGTTGTTGAATGATGTCAAATTCATTGAGAGGCCATGTCACAAACACAAGGAAGATTCCTATTTAGGTGGCATTTGTAGGTAAGAAGTAGAAATTTTTCGGTCATAAGACTGTGTCATTCAGGTAAGACACATATGAAGCTTTCTCTTTACCCTGCTGGCAGGCAGGGCCAAGGAACGGCCATGTTGGTTCATCTGTCCATCTGTTCAACGCTTTACTTCAAATCAATATATCTTGAAATCTTTGGGGCAGACTGCCATGAAATTGGGAAAGCTACCCAGAGGATGAACCTTATCAACTCTGGCGACCTTATGACCTTTCTTCAAGCGCCAACCTCAGGCTAAAATGTCAACTTTGCATACCAAATATCATCAAATGGAATCAGTAGATTGCCATGATGTTTGTCCAGTGCCTTCATGCTCCCCAAAGAAAGATTTCTCTTGATTGTGGTGACCCTGTAACTTTTCCTCTAGTGCCACACTCATACTCGATACTCAACTTGTACACAACATGCATATCTCAAAATAAATGTAATGGACAGATTGTCAAAACATTTGCTGAGTGTGCTCCCAGGAAATTTACCCTATCAACCTTTGAGCAAAAAGTCAAATTTGATATGTCACTATCTGTTGGGCAGATTGCTATGTCATTTTTTGAGCACATACTTGCTTCCCAGAAGATGAAAATTGTACATTTTGGTGACCTCTTGACCTTTCCTTTAGTGCCACCCTCAGACCAAAATATCAAATTTGTACGTGAGATATCACTAAATCTAATTAAAAGATTGTCACGATGGTGGTGAGTGTGCTCATACTCAAGGGAAAACATCAAAAAAGAAACAGAAGAATTTTCTCCATCATGCTTTGAAATTCATTTTAGTCCAGTCAGTTGTTTTTGGAAAACCGGTGAAATTACTTTTACCAATCAGACAAAGCATCGTGGGGTAGCAATACTGATGCTATTTACAGTGTGGTGGCTAGCTAGCTAGCTATAAGGTAGCTAATGTTATGTTAAATCATGAGAGGCTTGATTACATTGGAAAGCTGTGCTATGTGGAACTCTACACAAGTCAGATGACATTTCCATGTTATTTTGTCTAAATTCATTTAACCTTTTGGACAATATAGGCTCCTAATAAGGAATGTTCCTAACCAGATATCAAGGTGATAGGAGGCTTCCTTGAGTATGAGACAGTCATAAATTTGTGATTACTGAAAGAGGAAGAATGATTTGGAACCACATTTGGAATACATATTTGAGAGAATGTTTTTTCTTATGCAACCTCCAGATTGTGGCACAGTCTATTGAAATTTGAATGTGTGCTTATGACATTTTTTGTTTGTTTGTTTTTGCTGGGTATTGAGCCCAGTTGTTTTTCCACTTCCAGTAGTCAATAATATAGTCATCAAACTGTTTATACTTCTTTGATTTCCATTGATTGATTTTGTCACTGAAGGTGAAAAAAACGAATATCCACCAAATATCTAATATCACACTTACTTAATTTGGGCTTTTATGTGTAGGCAGAGGAACCAATAGCAATGACACTAGCTGTTGGAAAATGGAGAAAAATGAGAGTTGGTGTTTCTTACTCAAAACATAACATGTCTTGTGACTGCATTGCATTCTGGTCTATTGAGGTTCCTCTCAGTGCAGAAATTGGTCTCTCTGCTTTCTGCAGAGTAGATTTCTTCCTGTATGATTGTTGAACATCAAGGCAAAATGGTGAGTCTAGACAGTAGCCCTTGCTCTATGATTCTGGGGACTCAGACCAAAACCGGATGTTTACTGTTGACATTTTAGATTGCTGAAACATTTTCTGCTATCAGATACCATTGTAGCTGTTGTAATGGCTCAACATGACATCACATCGTGTAAGTTTATCCACAGGAATGAGAAAAATACACCACCACACAACAGCAACATCAGCCCATAAATGGAAGTTACAAGATACAAAATACAAGCTGCTTTTGTAACTATGCTGAAGTGGTTTAGGGTGGACTTTTTTCTGAATACGGATAATTGTCTCTATCCTGAGAACATTGTTGTGTAAATTATACACTATAGTGTCTATGCCTCATCCATAGCCAGGCGGGAACACACATACATGCACTTTGCATTCGTCAGCAATGCACAGCATGCGTTAAATGTTTCTGACACAGCATTTGCATTACTGTCTAATTGAATCACGATGTTTACAGTGAGATATGCATAATACATTATTCTTTACAGAGCTCCTGTTTTACCATTTAGTGTTTGGCTTCTGGTTTCAGGGTTAGACAGAGGGAAAGATGAGAGATAGAGAAGAGAGAGAGAGAGCATGAAAGATAAAACACAGAAAGACAAAGAGAACTCACAGAGAGAGACAATGAGACAGGCTGCAGTTTCCATTCCACTCATTTCAATTCAGTTTATTGTGTTTGGGTCTACTGGCATGAATATAGAGAACAATATTATCAAAGCAACAACATGAAAGAAACATTTTTACATGAAATCCCTTTCTTCGCTTGTATCAGTATGTGTGTGTGTGTGTGTGTGTGTGTGTGTGTGTGTGTATTGCAGTGCATTCAGTTACTCTGTTACACGCTGTCAGAACAGATATTATCAGTGTCTACTGGTCAGTGTGAATGAATGAAAAGCAATTTAAGGAACAATAAGTCAGATTTTTATTTTTCCAAAATGGCAGCAGTATATCTGCAGGAGTTAATAAGGTTGTTAGTTACTATGACATAATGCTTACTTCTTCAAGTGCTGAGATTTATGGCTTTCAAAATTCACTTTTTAGGCCATAGTGGGTTATTTGTATAAACATCATGTTTTGTATTGTGTATGTAAATTTAAAATTCTGGCAACATAATTCAAAGACACAATGAAGTAAACTCCCATGATTTCTACTTCTTGATAAACAGAATGTCTTACTATATTATGTTCCCAACTTTACTAATAGGGTACCAAAAACACTTGAAATACTGCAGGAATTATAAGAAAAAAAATCAACTAGTAGGTCGAGTCTTAGTCGACCAAGTTTTCATTGGTCAGTTAGTCGCAGGAAAAAAAAAAATCAAACTCCACTTGCCTTTAAGCCTTGCGCTTTTAATTTGAAACAACGGACACAGGAAGTGGGCAGCTTTATGCCAGTTTACATGCGCATTTACACAACGGATGTATCAGGCGGGAAATCCAAAGTGTGGGATCATTTTGAGAGAGTAAAATGACGATCCCAAAAAGGTGACATGTAAACTCTGTCGGAAAATATTCGCCGTTCATTCGTCGTCCTCAAACATGACGTAGTATCTGGAACATGTAAGTATCCTAATGTTAGCCACCTAGCATGGCCACTTTAGATAGCCTAGATAATTAAACATATTGTCATATGCGCCGCTAGGCTGATTCAAGTGTCCGCGGGGACTGGCGCATCAATCCACTTCAGAATCATTACCGCTTTTGCCGGTGTCATTGCCTGTGCTTGCAGAATTTATATTCAAAAGGTTCATTATTACAGTTTTGTTTTACTCTGTAATGTAGCACAAGAAACAGTCCCTCTCATTTGCAGTTGCCAGTCAAAGCTCGTGACTCCTGGGTGCTTTGGGAAACCTCAGATGAACTTAGATTGTACGCCGCGTGAGACACTCTGTCCCGTGGCTGACTTCCCTCGCTAAATTCATCATCTGAGAGGAGCAGGTCCTGGGACCGACTGTCTCCCTCTTCCTGTCACTCTCCCTCAACATCTGCAGCGGACTCTGCTGCATAAACATGGACTGTAGCAATTGGATAATACACAGCCTCGGGCCACTGTACTGCTGCATCCAGTGCGTGCATGTCCGTTTGGGTTGTAGCGTCAGTCTTGTGTGGGGAACACTGTACACTCGCAGATCGCTGAGGTAAAACTTGCAGATTGTCAGGTTCCTCTGTGATGGTTATTGAACTTTGGACGTCAGTGACCACTACTGCAGGGACATTCACCTTAGTGGTTTGGAGGAGAGCATCCAGCGTCTCTTGTCTCTGTCGTTTCGTAGAGCGACTCTCACTCGATATTTGGGGACGTTAAGACTCCTTGTACGGAAAAATTGCAGGCACGGCATTTTGCTTTAGTCTACGCTTAGAACCACGGGCACCCATCAGATCTTTTAGCAATTGTGGTCAACTAAATGCCTCAAATGCACTCGGACTACAGTTGCGCAAACATACCCGTGGATCTTCTGGTAGATGTCTTCATCCAAAAGCGCCTGCCGACTCCTTTCTTCTCCCCTCGTCTCTTGGAAAGCTGTAAAGACTAGCATCCGCTCCCTTGTTCTTCGACTGGAGATTACAACCAAATGCAGCAAAGTGTGGCATTGTGTCGATTGCTCTGTTTTAGACATGCTAGCCTAAAACCAAAAGCAACAGCTGGCTATGTAATTGAGCTCACCAGCACAGCACAGCCCTTTTACGTCAACTACCCAAAGTGCATTTTGCCCCCAGAATAGTCAATATTTGTTTTGAAAGTTATGACTTTTTGAATTAACAAAATGCTTTAACCGTATTTTTGCAAGGTAGTTTAATTGTTGAGGTGTTTGGAAAGCTCTTGAAAGTTGACTTGAGTAAAATGTAATAAAGTTGGTCATTTAAATGTAGGTCTTAAGAGAGAGGCGGATGGATAGATGACAGGCTTTTCAGGCCTCTAGTTCAATGCTGAATGCTCTTGGTTGACTACAGAAATTTCCTATAACACACATGTGCGTGCACGCGCGCGCGCACACACACACACACACACACACACAAACAATCAGAATCACCTTTAGCCAGTGCTACACTAATTTGAAGCCTGAAAACAGCTTGAATAAAGCCAGCCATCACAACCTGCTGATATCAGAAATTTCAAGGTTTTTCCTATATTAAGTAAACATCTAAGCTCTTTTACTCCTGAAAACACTTTGTATCATGCACATAACAATTTTTTTACAATTTCTTTTGTGTGTCTCTCTGGGATAAATCTACTAAGATTTAACAATGACACACTAATCAGTGTGACAGAGATGATCCTGAATCCTGCAGATATCAGGAGCGCCAACCTCCAACATAACATAAATCGAATAAATCGAAATGTGAGACTCACCCCACTGAGCTCTCATTGGCTGTTGGTGGTCCGTGAGCCTTGTTCAGGGTCTTGCAGTTGTCATAAATAGCAAATGTGTTTGACAAAATGAGGGCAGCTTCGCTCGGCCTGTTACCACTGTACACCCTTTCCTGCTGCCAGACACTCTTTGCTGATCTTTGGACTGGACCGAGCCTCAGATCGAGGCTTCAGTTGTTCTGTTGCAACAGTTTGGTGGAAATCGGCACCGTAATCCTCCCGTCTGAGGATACAGCACAAGGACAGGCTCTACAGGCAATGGAAATGGACAGTATTACCTTCAGCCGCAGTAAAGATTGACCACTTCAACAAAAATCAATGTGGATAAAGTTGGTTACAGAGGACAAAAAAAACAAACCTGTTGGTCATAGTTGTAACCATTGCATCAGAAAATTGCTGAAATATTGTAGCCCTTTGCTGAACTGAACAAGACTGTGTGTGTGCATGTGTGTGTGTGTATGTTCGGGGTGCACAACCAGTAATTTGTACTGGATAGCAATTCCTTCAATGTAGACAATGAAGCATTGAGTTGTCACAGGGGCTGTAATTTCACCAAAACACCCACATCGGTCTCCAAAAGATCTATCCAATTGTTGCAACGTGAAAATACCCCGCACACTGTTGTGGTGGTGGTGTAGTAATGGAACAAATTTAGTGAAATCAGTGTGAACACACTGGACACAGTAGCAAAGTTTCACAGTGCTGGCCTCACGGAGGAATGAATCATGCCTCTGTTATTGTTTTCTCTGTTCTGAAATTAATTATCCCAAATTTGATCCATTCGACATAATAAGTGTGTTGCCGGGTAAACAAATCGGCTCTGGAAAAACCTTCTGAGATTCATTGAAAGGCATCCAGCTTACTGCCAAAATATGAATAGCGTCTCTCAACGGTACAGCGACTTTGATTGTCCAGATAAATTTATTTACTACAGTTAGGGTGCTTTAGTATTATTGCTTTAGAAACACACAGATTTCTTATGTGTCTTAGTAATCGATGCTTTGCGAGAATGCAGCTTCAGATTTGATTTTTCAGTTTGTGCGGTCTGATTTTCAGGAACTCGACATAACCAACGCAGGCTGAAAGCTTCTTTGTCAGTGTCAGCAGAGGACTGTGGTATAAACATTTCCCTGACAGAATGTGTGCCTTGTCTCTTTAGGAACTCGACGTACTGCATGAAAGTGTCCATGTCGATGACGGTGGAGGAGAGTGACGAGGGGAAATGTTTCAGCAGCAGAATCCGCCATCTGGAGAAAGCTGAGATAACCCGCAGTAAAATGATCACCTGTCCTGATATAGAAGACTATTTGGCTCCATATAAACAACCACAGATGACCTGGTATAAGGTATGACAAATGCACAAAAGTTGAGGAGCTGAGAAAAATCATATTTTACGTGTACCAAATAATGTGTGTACTAGAGCCAGGTGATTTATCGATATTCAGACTGGCAATACTCCACTCCACTCGTCAAATACAGCCACTTAGGCAGGAACCCAAGGTTAAATTAGCCTTGGACATTGAATTTGATGCTCAGGGTTGTGGACTGTGTGGACTCTGGACTCTATCAGGTTAGTCAGGAAGGCATTTTTCAAAGATGTTGCTCCAATACACTAAAACAGTCTTGATATAAGCCTTCATCTAACCATAATCCTAACCTTAACCAAGTGGGCATATCTTAAACCAGAACTCTGGTGGGCTCCTATTCAATCGGTTATATTTGACAAGTCAGGATTTAGATCAGAGACTCAGTAATGTGGAGCATATCCACATTACTAATGACTGTTTATCAAAAATCAACAGTGTGTAAAGATCCTATGAAAGAACCAATAGTCATCTCAACAGTATATTGACAATATCAATATCGAGGCATTCTGTGAAAGGGGATTTTTGATTTTGTCCATGTTGCTCAGCAAGTAGTGTGAGAGCACCGTGGTGTTTCCCCTTGCCAGTTTACATCAGACAGTTGTAACTTTGCCTGTGCTCCCTGTCAGGAGTGTGAGCGGGTTGAATGGCGAAGCTCCATCGTGGTCAACACCACCCACATCTGGATCCCCGAGGTGGAGGAGAACGATGGGGGGAACTACACCTGTGAGTTACAGTACGGATCCCGACTGGTGCGGCGAACGACCCAACTCAAAGTCACAGGTAGGACACAGCAGAATGGATGGATGGATGGATGGATGGACTGAGGGAACATGATTCGGATGGTTCCTGGACAGCTTTGGAAGATACGTTTGCTCGGGGTCGAGGCTGTCCACTTGGAGCAATAATGTACACTACAGAAAGCATACCTATGTAAACATAAGAAATCAGTAAGGTGCTAGATATCAAACATACACCCACACATGCAAGGAGTGACCAGTGTGTTCGGTATAGTTTAATTTTTCAGTTTATGTTAACTGTAATCGTGGTATTGATGTATTATATGTGCCACTCAGAATCTATGGCAGCAATATGCACTCTGCCTGCTTTCAATACATATTGGACCTCTCATTGACTCCACAGCATCTATTATTTTGACAGATGCCTAGGCTCTGCAATATAGTATCATTGATCATTACTACAGCAGTCGTAAAGTTTCATTAAACTCCCTCTATAAAGTGAAAATGCACCCTAAAACACTTTAACACTGTTGAAGCCACCTATTGGTGATGCACCTTGCAGTTCTCTGGATAAATGGCCAATTGTAGACAAGGTGACATCATCTTCAGACACTTCCAGCAGCTGCAATCAAGTTTAACCTCAGAAAAGGTTTCACTGATCTATCTATCAACAGTAAACATCAGGTTTTGGCTTCAGTCCCTCAGAATGAAAGAGCAAGAATTTCTCTCTACACTCGCCTTTGGCACTGATGTTGAGAAATTCATCAGAGAAGGAGGCAGAAATAAAAGCCGCAATAGACCAGAATACAATGCAGTCAGATGACAAGTGACATGTGACACGTGTTTTCACTGAGAGGTATGACTTGCTTTTTCTTGACAGTAAAACACTCTTACTATGCTGTCGCTGTTGCTGTCTCTGAATGGAACAAGTTCAGGCACAGTCACTGGAGGTTATCAGAAGGCATTCTGGGAAATGTAGGAAATCACTTACCTAATGGTAGTTAAATAAAAAAGAAAAAAAAAGTGAATTACAACACTTTATTGCATCCCTGGAATGCACTGAACATCACGGTTTGATGATACCTGACACAGGGTTCTCGTGGGTCCTTGAAAAGCCTAAGAGTCTTAAATTCAATAGTCTGAATTTTAGGCCTTAAAAGGTCTTAAAATGTCTTAAATAATATTTGCATAGGTCTTAAAAACTGACTGGATGATAAAGTTACTGCTGTAATTTAATTTGAAGCACAAAGTGTTCAGACTTGCTTTTTGTCCTAATTTGAATTTAATGTAAGTGTAATTTAATGTAAGCAAAATGTAAGTTTAACCCCCCCACCCCGACACATCATGCATAATCTCCTGAGTGTAATAAAAAGGTCAATATGTTCATGGACAAGACAATAAACATAACAACAAACAGAGCCACACACGGTCACCACTCACTGGACTTTAGGATAATCGCCGCTGGTCAAAGTAAAAGTATCCATAAATCAGTCCTGGACATGATGAAAATGTGAATCACTGTGGTTGTTCCCAGCGAACACAGTTATATCTTACTGGTTGACAAATTATTCTGGGAAATGAGCATGAGGCCCACTGTTGGCCTGTATGATCGTGAAGTAGGTCTTAAATTGCAGTTTAAGTGGTCATAAAAAGGTCTTAAAAAGTCTTAAATTTGTTCCCTGCCGGAATCCTGCGACAGTGTAAAAGTATTTTGGGGTGAATTTCTTATGTAATTTCATCTGCTTAGGTACAAGTAGGACATATTTTCAATCGTATCTCTGACACAGCAGGTCATAAGCAAAGAGAGGGATTACATATGTGGTTTAAGGCTGCACTTGTACTTGATGAGCGTATGCTGACTTCCCTCTGCGCGTGTGTGTGTGCGTGAGTCTTCATTTATCGGGTGTTTGTGTTTGTGCGTTCATGCCTGCTTGCGCTTTGTTGCGGCGTGTGCAATATGCACGTTGCTGTCTGTGAGCAGTGACAGTGTACTTACCGTGCGTATTGGCTGTGACAGATGCTTGCACACACACATGCGCGCGTGAACACTCACCCTGTTGTCCATGCACACAGGCACACTTTGCCGTACACGCTGGCACAAACGCTTGCACGGGCGCAGTGATTTTCCAATGTGACATAATGTGATGTGCCGCGATAAGCAGCGGGGAGTGAAACGGGATCCGGTTCGAGCAGTATCCATCCTTCTAGACTACGCTGTCTTGCACTTTGGGCTCCTTCCCAAGCCCAGAAACAAAGTCAAGGGCTTCTTCAACTTTCACTTCCTTTTCTAGCTCAGACGTAAAGCCACCTCTTGTTTTTTTAAAAGGTGATATGAGCAGGCATTACTTTATTTGTCAAAGCAGTATTCAGAGGCACATCTCTCTGTTCCCTCGCTTCCCTTCATCTGCCCTCCTGTGTAGATGGGGAGGGAGATGATAGCGGAGGAGTCAAATCAGAGCCGATCTCGCAGACTCCGTCTTGTGTCTAACTATTGGTAAAGGAAATAGCTTCCACTGATTCCGCTGTTGAGTTGTCACACTGACAGCGTGGAAACTCCTCTTGGGTCTTCTTCGAGGAATATTATAGGCCGCGATCAGACTCGAGGCTTTTGTTCTTCTGCTCAAACACAAAGTGCTGCTGGGAGCGGCGCTAGCAACAGAGAGTGCAAGAGCTCAGTGGCGCAGGGAACATTCGGGCATTCTCATTACTGCGCCACACCAAGTTTGACAATGACTTGCAAGCTATTATATTAGCTTTAGCTGGCCTGAAGTAACAAAGCGTATTACGTCAAAAATGAAAGCAAAAATGGACACGAGGCACGTAGTTTGGAAGAGATGAGCTACCTGCTGTAATGTTTTTGAAGAGTTTCCCTTCCACACTGATACGCTCAGCAAGACACAAAAACAGACCATGACCTTTAGGAGTGGTTTTCAAAGTAGGGTCTGGGCACCCCAGGTTTCCTTGAGAAGCTTCCACAGGGTCCTCAGCAAAATGAGGACTAGTTTAACGTCATTGCAATTTAAATCACTATAAATTCCTATGATACAAAAAAATGTGAGTGACTTGTAGGTCTGGGACATGGTAAAGTTTATAAAACACTGACCTATAAGAGGCTTCTTCCATGTATAGAAGTGCACAGACTGATGATAGCCCAAATAATAATAATAATAATAATAATAATGATGATAATTATAATTGTAATATAACATCATTTTTAAAACATGGAATACAGGAGTATAAGATATAAGACAGAATCCAAGTCATACAGGCTATGGTAATAAAATATGCAGAAATGTAGCCTGTAAATAAAATAATTTAAAAGCAAGTCTATGAAGTGTTTGCCAATAAATGCTCTTTTTTATTTATTTTTAAATTTTATTCTTATTTTGCTTTTGACAAAATAAGAATAGCACACACACACATTTCCAAATGTACTTTTACTTGTACTTTTGATACTTAAGTATATTTAAAATCAGATACTTTAAGACTTTTACTCAAGTAATATTCTTATGGGTGACTTTCACTTTTACCAAAGTAATATTTTAGTAAGATATCTTTACTTTTACTCAAGTATGACTTTTGGGTACTTTTTACAACACTGTGGATAATTGGTTATCACCAATTGTCAATGCTTTGTTTTCCTCCACACTACAACGCGAGACCAACATGTTAAAATTCATCCACATTGGAGGCCATATTTGAAACTGTTTTTTGTGACTGAATACGGTATATATAGTAAGTGTGGATGCAAGGCTGAAATATATATTAAAAAAAAGATGTGTTTTCAAATGTGGACAGAGTCTGCGATGCAACAGAAACAAAATCAATCAGTTATCCTCATGTAGCTTTCATCAGTTTGATGCCATTTATACATGAATTTATGTCAAAAGTCAGTGTGAAAACGAACATACTCAAATAAAAACTGAGCAACCAAAGTTTTATAAATTCATTAAATATGGGAAGTAAAGTGGGATAGACTAACTCACTGACACAATATGAGCATGAATGAACTTCATTCTGTGTGTGTGTGTGTGTGTGTGTGTGTGTGTGTGTGTGTGTGTGTATGTGTGCATATATGTCAGCTGGATGCTGCACTCCACAATTGCAGTGAGGCCAATTTATCTTTTCCTCTTTAGCAAGCCAGAGTCTGTCTGACTCCTATTACTGTCTTTGCTCTTTCAGACTCTCTCTCTCTCTCTCTCTCTCGCTCTCTCTCTCGCTCTCTCCATTTGTCCACATGCAGATCTTTGACTGTTTCAGTCTGTCTGTTTTTCCTCTCTTTTGTCTCCATTTCTACACAAATACACACAGTGCTTAGGGCCAGG
>OMKZ01017926.1:5400-18453 GCA_900302535.1 Neoniphon sammara | reverse complement strand
AAAATGATCTGGAGCATACGGGCTCTCACGCTGCCAAACACATAATTCAGTGAAGAGCTCTTAGTCTCATTAAGCCTCTTTATGAGAGTCAATAACTTTAAAGTGATAAAAGTGCCCTCTTCCTCCATCTCAACTCTGCTCCTCTGAGCACCACAGTGCATCCCTGCACTCCTGTATATAAATTCAAACCTATTATAAAAGGGCCATTTGTGCTCTCAACTACAGACATTAAACCAATGATCTGAGCAGTATGTAAAATATGAGAATTCCAGTCAAAAAAGATATAGCCAAAAAAGCATAAAATTGTACTAAAAAAGACCACACAAGAGCAAATCAGCTCCAAATGGTTTATTAACTGACTGATGGATTCTGAGGGAGGCTAGTGGGCCAAAACAAACATTGTTATTTTTTCTGTCATGCACCTTTTTTTTGTGGAGATATTCTGCTGTTCTTCATCAGAAAAATTTTCTCAGCCATGTAAGATTTACACTCAACATAGCCGTCACCCCACTGCTGCCACATATCCCATGGAAATAATATCATTATTTTTATGGCATACATTATTTTATATTTTACACTATCATTTATATTATATTACTGAGCGTCTCACCTCTGCCGTCAGTGGTGTATCCAGGTCCAAGTGGGCACATCTTCTTGTACTGCACGGTGCCAGGCAGCGGGCAGAGCTCGCACTGTGGCCCCCAGCCACGCCCGGTGTTACAGCAGCACTCAGACTTGGTGACACTGTTCCTGTTGGTGGACGACTGCTGGCACATCGTCTGGAGAACCTCTGTGTAACAGAAACCTTGTCGGTTGTCTGGAGAGGAGAGGAGAGGAGAGGAGGGAGTGGGGTGAGGGATGGCAAAAACAAAAGAATGAATCGTAAAATTGTAAATAAGGGAAATAAAATAATAAACAATAATTGTACACATAAAAATGTAAAGAAGTGAAGGAGCTGCCAAGAAGAATACTAGTTCTTTGTATTTGTGCTTTCGATGTGTTTTTTCAGTGAAGAAACAAGGTAAGAGAAAACTTTATTCATCTCTTTGGGGAAATTACATCATTGCAGGTGGAAAAGCAATAGGACACAGCCAGGAACAAAAGTATAAAAATAGAATATGAGTGCTAAAAAATGACTAATAAAAAGAGTTAGATTGATAATAGAGCATATAAACCATATGTAAAGACATTAACTAAATGGAATAGGTGGGGAACATGGGGAAAAGAGCATGGGTTGTATGGATTTTCTTACAACTGTTACTACAGTTGTTGTGTTACTGGCTGACATGTTTCCTTACTTTGAAATATGTATATACACAATATCTCCATTCTACTATTTACTATGGAAATAATGGGGGATATTTTACAAAGCATACAAGCTTCATGATGGGCATACAAATGTTATGACTGTAGGGTATTTTCATGTGTTTTTATGTGTGTTCAGGTAAATGTGTGAGGATGTGCGTGTGTTTGTGTGCGTGTGTGTCTAATGTGGGCAAAAACCCTGCATTTCCAAAATGTCAAATATCCAGGAATTAAGAAAGACAGACTTGTTTTTAACCAGACGCCATACATTTTTGAGTTTCTAATTGTTACTGAAAAGGTTGAATAAACCAAAGAGTTACAGAATTTTCTCAACCCATAAAGGACCTCGTAATCTTGACATTAAAACAGAAATATCAGCACAATGAGGCACAAGATCGTGGTCCAATACGCTCTTTGGCAGCAGTGGTCTTACCAATGCACTCAGTTCCAGTGGAGCTCGGTTCGAAGCCGTCGTTGCACTCACAGCGGTAGCTGCCCACTGTGTTAACACAGCGCCCGTTCTTGCAGATGCCAGGCTTGGCACGGCACTCGTTCAGGTCTGCCGGCATGCAGAAGGAAGGGAAGGAGGACGAAGAGAAAGATTAATGGGAGGAATCAGAACAGGGTCATGTACTGTGTGACGACCGAGGGTTTAAACTCTTTGACTCACCCATACATCCCTCTCCGTCTGGCCTGCGCTGCATTCCAGGGGGGCAGATGCACATGAAGGTGCCAATCAGGTTCTTGCAGGTCATGCCCTTGGAGTCACAGTCATCCAGACCCTCCGAACACTCATCCTGGTCTGGTGTGGGACAGGGAGACACGGACCATTTGTAAAACGGCAAACCAGACTAAGGACAAGATTTACTTTGTTATTCCTGTTTCACTGATAATAATTAATTAAAGTAAGAGAGTGATGAAAGAATAAATAAGCGAGTCCTTGGCATCTGCTGTGTCCCCTCACCTCTGCACATGCGGTGGTCGTCTCGCAGCACGTAGCCAGAAGGACACATGCACTCATAGGACCCGAAGGTGTTGACACAACGGAACGCACACAGCAGGGGGTTCTGGGAGCACTCGTTGATGTCTAGAGGCAAGGAGACAGAGAGGGTTGTATTTAATACGAAGTGAGTCACGAGTTAAAATTACAGATGCAGATGTGTGTGCCTGTGACTGACCTTCACAGGTCATCATGGGTCCAGGCTCAAAGCCCTCCTGGCATGAACACTCGAAACCTCCAACCACATTGGTGCAGGTTCCATTTCCACATGGGTTTCCTATGGAGCACTCATCAGTGTCTGCAGAGGAGAGAGAGGTGAAAGATAATGATGTAATTAAACCACTGCAACATTTATGCCCTTAGCTTTTAAAAGCAGTCATTAGCTTAGTGAAGTGTTAGACCATAAATAAGACAAGCAGCAATGCAGGGAGAGCCGAGCTCTGTTTCTAGGAAAATAACACTCAAGCTTAAAGTGGTAATCTGTGACATACTTCTTTTTCTTTTTCTTTTTTTTGCAGTCTCTTTGGTAATTTGGTCATTGCTGCGGTGATTTTGCACTGTACTTCCCAGAGATCATTTTTCCTATTTTCCAGAGATCATTTTTCCTTTCTATAGATGGTGCTCTTTTTGTTGTATATTCAGCTATGGTGGCTACAACTGCTCACGCTAACCACCCCGGTCTTCATCTCTCACTCCAATCAAATCACTGTTACTGCTGCTAGAAATGTAAAACACATCACTGTCTGTGTGCCACAGGATTTTTCCCAGGAAAGACCAACTCATCTCTGGATGTCCAGAGCAGCAAATGGAAAAGTTTTCACAAACTGGGTATAAGCTGGTAGACTGCTGTGTTATATCAATTAGTGACAGAAAATCCCATTACTTTAAAACTAAAAGGGAGAGGCCATCTCACCAATACAGTTAACTCCAGTGTAATCCAGGTTGTATCCGAAGGGGCACTCGCAGCGGAACGAGCCATCTGTGTTGATACAGATGCCATTCTGGCAGATGCCCGGGTTGTCCAGACACTCATTCATATCTAAAGAGAGAGAGAGGTATTTTTTTTCACCCATGGTTACAGAATTGACTTTAGATTCACAACTGATGGCGCAGATTGAGGGATTAGAATGAAAGTTGTAGCGCTTACCTTCACGGGCATCACCCAGGCCAGGCAGGGCTCCATGGCCGTAGGGACACAGACTGTCAAAGGCAGCTGGAAACAGACCAGCAACAGTTTGGCTGAGCTAATTTGCAATTTTCATTAGTGAGCATGTTTGCCTGAATTAAATTATAGCTCAGTGTATGTGTGTGTGTGTGTGTTTTGTTCTTACTCTCGCTCTCTCGTGGGCACAGCTCACAGGGGAGTCCCCAGCCTTCACCAGGCATCTTGCTGCAGCAGCACTTGGCCTTGGTGGTGTTGAAGGCTTTGGGGACGGAGCATTTCCCAGCCTCAAATTTGGTGAAGCAGAAACTCTCTCTGGTGTCTGCCATGAGGAAGAAATTGACAAAAATTGATTTATTATCCGAGGGACACACAAAGACAGGTAAATAACCTGTTTCTCCAGGATGACACGTATCTCAGGTCTCTGCATTCAGGAAGAATTTATCACACAGCAGTACATGAACGCTGTTTGTACAGGCTCGCTCACCAAAGCAGCGGCGTCCGTTGTCAGACAGCACAAAGCCGGGCTGGCAGATGCACTGGAAGCTGCCGGGGGTGTTGGTGCACGTGCCAAACTGGCAGATGTTTGGCTCCACCTCACACTCGTTGATATCTGGGAAGGAGCAACAGAGGAGGGGAGAGGTGAGCGAGAGGAATGTATGCATGTGCTAAGCGTGTGCATGTGTGTGTGTGTGTGTGTGTGTGTGTCCTGCACCAGATGGTCGGGTCACTAATCTCTCCGACTCCCTGGTGTTCAAGTGTAGGTGTGTATCAGGTCTCTAGCTGTTCAAACAGGTGGGTTTGAGTATGGATGGAAAACATAAGAATCCAGCATGTGTGTGTGTGTGTGTGTGTGTATCATTGCAGGTGTGTGTCCTACCTATACACTGGTCGTTTTGCACCTCGTACCCAGGTGGGCAGATGCACCTGAAAGACCCGTCCAGGTTCTGGCAGGTTCCCGGAGAACAAGTGCCGGGCAGACTCACACACTCGTTGACATCTGGTGAAAATGCGACAAAGGTAAAAGTCAGCGAGTGTGTGTTTGTGTGTGTGATAGTCAGAGAGAAAGACAGAGAGCTACAGAGAGGAAAATAGAGACACTTTAGAAACACCCTGCCAGCAGGATTGCTTTATGTGTCATGGCGGCCTTACCGACACAGTTCTTTCCGTCTGGAGTGTTCTCGTAGCCTTCCTGGCACAGACACTGGAAGGAGCCCAGGCTGTTAATACACTGTCCATTCCTACACACTTGGCCTTGGAGGGCGCTGCATTCATCTATGTCTGTATGGAAAACACAACGCATAATCAGAGGATTAGGACTCTCCAAACACACCTTCGATTTTGGAGCAACACTGCCAGCAGCAGAAAATAAAGCGAGGCGCACAGGCAGAAATTCAAAAAAATGATTCCTGTTTTTCCTGGCATGAATAGTTCCTAAAAATTCCCTTAACCGTTGTCCTCTATATGTTCCTACAAATTGCAGACAAAGAGCAGCAAGAAAAACGACATGAAAACTTGCCTTGACAACTGTATTACTGGTACAGAAATGGATCGCATGTGTTTGGAAAGAATTTCTATGTGTAATTCTTGTGATCTTTAAAACACAGAAAGTAGTTACTGCTGTTTGCATATTATGACGCAGGAGTGCATACCCATGCAGTCGTTGTTGTGCGTGAGCTCGAAGCCGGGGAAGCAGAGACAGTTGTAGGATCCCACCGTGTTTTTACAGGTACCGTTACCACACGGCTGCCTGTCACACTCGTCAATGTCTAAAACACACACAGAGACAGTATTGAGGCTTGGTTTAGCAGACAGTTGACAGACAGATGTTGACAGTTGTATAGTATCTGGATAGCAAATGGAATAATAAGACACAGTAGGTGGTTGTGTGCTTAATTCAAAAGGGCTCTTGTCCTCTGTAACACTAGATTTGGTATAAGAAGACTGATCAGTATCATATGAAACATGGCGTGTAAGTAGGTTTAGTTGTCCCTCTCACCCATGCACATGGTCTGGTCGGCAGTGGCCTTGAAGCCGTTGTGGCAGAGACAGCGGTAGCTTCCCTGAGTGTCAATACACTCTCCATGGCTACACACATTAGGAATCTCCTGGCACTCATTACGGTCTGAGAGAGAGAGAGAGAGAGAGAGAGAAGGAGGCAGATGGAAAGAGGATTAACTTATTATACAGTATTTACAGTATATAATATTAATCACACTCTGTTTACAGTCTATCCATAATATAGTAGTTTAGTTGAAGTGTGGTGTAAACTAATGTACCAGAAGCATGTAACAGAGCCGACCTTCAACACACACTACATCATCTCAGTGTGCTTTCCCGCTGGCCTATAAAGGCAAACTCTAACAATTTACCCTCCGTGGGGGATACCTATGTTACATTTCCCTTACACCGCCAGCATAATAAATCTATCTGTCCGCCCCCTGTTGTTCTGAGATGGTAAACCCCAGCTAGGCCTGTCAGAGAGGCCGGACTCACCCACGCAGGCCCCGCTGGGCGACAGTTTGAAGCCGGGCGAGCACTCGCAGCGGTAGCTGCCTGGAATGTTGATACAGTTGGCGTTGCGTTGGCACAGGTTGTCCCCGCTGTTACACTCATCAATATCTGAGCGGGAAGAAGAAAGGGAGAAACAATGGACATCAATCACAGAGTCTATAACTGTCTGCACGGAGCAGGCTGCGAGGAAGCGCACGGAGCGGGCAGCAGGAGAGCAAACACACCGGCGCCATCTTGGCTGTGGTACAGTACCGCCAGTCGCTGGCTCCCTCTGGGTGATTGAAGGCCCTGGCAGGCGACTGCGGGCGCCCATACAGAGCCAATATACTTGTCTTTACAAGGGGATAATTCATGTGGGAAAGGGCAGTATTAACTCCACTGAGCGGAGTGCTTGTAAAACTGCCTCCCTGCCAGAGAGAGAATGTGACTGGATTTATGTGTATGGGTGAGTGTGTGTGTGTGTGTGTGTGTGTATTTGTGTTTGTGTGAATATTTGTGTGCGATTGTATCTGTTCATGTATGTGTGTTTATATTAGTTTGAAAGTATGATAAGAGTTTGTACTGACGTGCAGCGCACATGAGAGCAGTAAGTCTGTGAGGGCAGCTTGTGTATACAGTGATTCAACAAAAGGGTCAAGAGAGGGGATGAGAGAGCATGGGAGTGCATGTGAAGGAGTTAGAGAGTTGTGTGTGTGTGTGTGAGAGAGAGAGAGAGAGAGAGAGAGAGGGAAAGCGAGAGAGGTCTGAGGTCTGAGTCTTACCTTCACAGATGAGCAGTATGTTGTTGTAGCTGAAACCCATTGGACATTCACAGCGGAAGCTTCCTATCTGGTTGATACACACTCCATTGGCACAGATACCAGGGATCTCCCTGCACTCATCGATATCTGCACAAAACAGCAGTGACATAATGCAGTCTATAAAATGCAGCTTTCAGAACGGAAGGGGTTAAATGAGCCTGGACAGACTCACAGCATCAAAGCCATGTCACATTTTGGGTTAGTACTGACTGAGGGTTGCAAACTTTGAGCTTATATGACCTTACCAATTGGTTTGCCGGTGTGGATGTCAATGATGAAGCCAGGAGCCTGGTTCCCACACAGCAACTGGTATTCAGCTGAACGAAACAGGAGAAAGAGGAGTCAGTGGCAATAAATGATGTGTTTTGAGAATTACCCCCCCAAAAAATGAATGCATACTGTGTTCCAGCATGTTGTGTTTTGCACTCACAGGTAGCAGGTGTGGGACAGGCCTCGCAAGGCTTGTTCCAGGCTTTGCCCACGTTGTAGGCGCAGCAGCACATCTTCTTGGTCATGTTGAAGGACAGCTCGTTCTCGCACGTGTCGTTGAAGTTGCGGTAACACACACTCTTTCTCATGTCTGCATTACATGGAGTATGGAAGTTAATCTTACTCAATCCACAACACTGCAAACTTACACGCAACGGTAACGGTAACAAAAGCAGTTTAAACTCTAACTCTTTTCAATGTAGTTTACTCACCCATGCAGTTGTTTCCTCCATTGACCTGCATGTACTCAGGAGGACACACACAGGTGTAGTTGCCCAGAGTGTTGTAGCAGGTACCAGGACCGCAGATGCCAATGTGGGTTGTGCACTCATCAATATCTGCAAAGAAAAAGAGAGGGCCCAATTTATGATGACATATACTACAAAACAAATGGAGGGCCCCGAGGGTCACTCTGCTTTATAATGTTGTTTGACCCAGTGGCATGAATGGAAGATCAGCAGATAAAGAACACATTTTTGAGATCAGTACAGTTTGGCAATCAGGAATTATTAAAAAAGTACACACTGAAGTCATTCAGTAAAGTTTGTCTTTCAGTCCTTACCCTCACAGATGCGCGTCTCCTCATTGAGGTAGTAGCCTGCTGGGCACTCACACTGGAAGCTGCCAAAGGTGTTGACACAGTTTCCACCCTGGCACAGACCTGGCAGCTCCTGGCACTCATCGATATCTGGGGCACACAGGGAGGATCATTCAGATCGGTGGGCCCATAATTAGACTGATGTGATGGCATCTAGTGCCATTTATGCACTTACTTTATGTTAAAATGTATTTAAAAACAAAAATCTGATATCAAGTAGAATGTTAAACTACTGTTTCAACCTGTTAAAGCTATACAAGCTGTAGCTTCAGTTGCCCTTGTTCATTCAATTTAAGCAGGTTTGGAAAATAAAAAAAGATGGATCACTTACCCTCCAGGATAACAGTGATGGGGTTCGGTCTGAATCCCTCTCCTCCAGGACAAAGAGTCTTGTATTCGGCTACAGACAAGACAATAACATACAGTATGTGACTGAGTTCAGCTTTCAACGGGGTTAGGAAAGGAGACTGATGCAACAGAATGTAGTTGTAAAGTTTCTGGTAAAATCTAATTGTATTAATCAATCAATCAAACAAACTGCTGTAGTACGTACTGGAGTTGGCGGCGGGGCAGAGTTCACAGGGGTTTCCCCAGGCTCCTCCCAGGGAGCAGCAGCAGGACGCTCTGGTCACACCGACTCCGATCTCCGCGCTGCAGGAGATTCCTCCGTCACCACGAGCCAGCGTGTCCAGGAAACAGTTACCAACACGAGTATCTGAGATTGATACATACGTACTCATTAGTGCACAAAGTTTTCCATTTTTAGCTGACAGGATTGTGTGTGAGTGAGTTAACCAAATGAATAGTCCTTTGATGGGAAAGCTATCAAAATTTCAAAATTTAAAACGGCGAGATCAGTGGTCAGATTTTCAGAAAACTTTAATTTACGGCTGAATTTTCTAACAGTGGTAGGTTGTAGCTCCTACACTGGCCTAATAAGGGTGCTGTAATTAAAAGCCAAAATTTGAAAGTCAAATGTAATATCTCAGACATAAACTAGTTTGACTGGATGGATGATGTATTTTCTTACTGACTGGCCCAAGGTATGCCTGTATCACTCATGCTGGACAAAACGTTAAACTTGTTTACATTTATTTCTTCATTAAAACTTATTTTGCTTAGTCACTAAGGCTTTGGCTCCTCTCAGCCATAAATTTAAACCTGCAGGTCCCGGTGCTACTCACCCACGCAGCCCACTCCAGTGGGGTTGAGCTCAAAGTCGGGTGGGCAGTTACACAGGTAGCTCCCTGGGGTGTTCACACATAGGCCGTTGATGCAGTTCACTGGGTCCGCACACTCGTTGATGTCTGCAATACACAATGACACACACAAGCTCAAACATATACTCAAAGACATAATCTGAACTGTGTGAGGCCATTAGTTGATAGGCTGTTGTGAAAGGAGAGAGAGGAGATACTTTTTCAACTATCCATTATTCACACAAGTGACTCTTGTTTATGCCACAAACTAGCTGAGGGTGCACATTTGAAGGTGAGCTGCAGAGAGATTGAGAAATGAAGGGGATAAACGGATGGCTAAAGTAGACACATAATGGTTGCCAAACTGCAGCATAAATATATGATAGTTGGCAAAGTGTCAGCTACAGCCTAAATAAAACATAAATATGAATGACATGGTCTCACTCAAGGTAGGGTCTATGAAGTTACAGTCACTCCAAAGCTGACTCAGTAGATTTCACTTAAATGTCTGCACATTTAATTATTTTGATCTAAATTGAAGAAATACTATTGAGAATGTTTAAAGATTGGTCCAACAATTTTGCGCAGCCCCTTCGGGTGTGTGATATTTTTCCACTAAGTGACACTTGCTGCAGAAGTCGCATACTGACCGGTGCAGTTTCCTCCGCTGCGGTCCAGTTCGTAGCCGTCGTCACACACGCAGCGGAACATGCCTGGGAGGTTCTGGCACGTTCCAAACACACAGATGTTCTGGAAATTACACTCATCAATGTCTGCGGCAAAGGGAACAGAGGGGGAAATGTTAATTAGCTGAAAAAGACAAGAAAACAAAGTGGACCCAGAGGAAGATAAAGAAAAATATAAATTGTGGATTTTCCTCAATCCATGTAGAGTATTGCCTAGACTGACATATCAGCTTGCCGATCTATTAAGCCAAAACTTTTCCATCCTACCAAGAATAATTCTTTACAGATATGGAATTTGAAAATGTAAAGATAAGGAATATCAGCATAAAACATCAGAAACGATCAAAGCCTAGTACCAACATGCAGATTTGAGGAGAGGTCAATCTTATGCCATGTACAACACTCAATTCATCCAACATATTTCATGCTCTTCAAATAGTGTATATTTGGTCTATACAGATTACAGCAGCCATGTTTACTGGATTCAAGATGCTGGTGGTGTTTCCAGTAGCAGAATAGGTACGCTACCTTGACAGGCCTTGCTGTCCTCTGTAGGAGTGAAGCCCATCTCACACTCGCACCGGTAGCCGCCTGGAGCGTTGAGACACTGTCCGTTCTCACACAGATTCACATTGTCCGCACACTCATCCATATCTGAAACAGGATGAACGAGAGGATTGCAAACGAGGGGATTCAGTGCACGCTATAAATCCTGCACACACGAGCTCGTGTTCCTCAGCATTTCATTTGTTATCTGTAATGTTTGCTCTGTCAGTGTGTGTCGGTCGTCATACCTGAGCAGGAGAAGCCGTCTCCATTGAATCCCTCCTTGCAGGTGCAGCGGTAGGATCCTGGTGTGTTGACGCAGTCTGCGTTGGGGTTGCAGTTATGGTCCTCTGCAGAGCACTCATCCTGGTCTGCAGACACACAGAGGCAAAAAGTGTAAGAAAACACCTCAGCTCTATAAAAACTAACCCGGCACACATTAAAGCATTGTGATTTTGTAAACATAGCAATCTAGAGATGTACTTACCCACACACTTGATGCCGTCTCCGATCCAGCCGTCTCGGCAGCGACACTTAAAGCTTCCAGGAACGTTGACACAGGCAGCGTGCATGTCGCAGTTATGAGCCCCGATCTCACACTCATCAATATCTGCAAGAGACATGGAGATCAACTGACAAATTAATTGACAGATAGTAACACCAATTTGTGTACTGATTATTTCCTGTTCTTGCAAAATTAAACACAAGAAGTTAAAAGCCGGATTATAGTCCACAGGATAGTCCTGCCATGAGATCTAAATCATAGGATTGGCCTTTTTCTGCATCTGACTGGCAGAGCTCTTAACAAGATATGACAGAACCTGTGACAGTTTTGTTGGTGACATGCAATGAGATATGAAAGTTATGAAAAGCCTTTTCCCATCTACATTGAAACCCCTATTCATCTTGATAGGATATAGTTAGTCATTTATAAACTGCAGTGAACTAGCTATGCTTGCCAAGCAGAGAGCTTTTAATTCTGTTGGTAACGAGGCCGGTGGCTGAGTCTCCAGATACAGCACGCAATAAATAAATAATCAAGTCCAAAAATCTAGACCAGGGGCTCTACTGTATGCATGGATGAACTGGCTCTCTCCACAACAGGCACAGATATGGACACACAGAGGCCCAGACCTCTCAGCAATATCTCAGGCCCTGCTGTGTGAGTGTGTGCGTACCCGTGCAGCCTGTGGAGCCCTTCTTGACGAAGTATCCCAGCTGACAGTGGCAGATGAAGGAGCCTTTGGTGTTCTCGCAGTCACCGTGGAGACAGATGTTTGGGTTCAAGTCACACTCGTTCACATCTGGACAGACAGGGATAGACAGACACAGACAATATGTGAATGCTTTGGCCTTAGAGAGCAGACTGACAGAAAATGAGACTGACAGAGTAATTCCCATTGATGCCCTGACAGGCAGAGAAACAGATTAACACAGAGAGACTGAATGAATTTATGAATGAAGCAGGGAAAGAAACAAAAGGAACAAAAAGAAACAGAGAGGAAGAGAGAGGAAGAGGGAAAAACACACTGACAACTATAGAGTAAAGGAGAAAGATAGATAATGAAACTTCTGAGTTATAAACAAACTATAAGTAATTATTTTTCCTCTTACCAATACAAGTCCTCATGTCCATGGAGGCCATGAAGCCATCATAACACAGACAGCGGTATTCCCCTGGGATGTTGGTGCACTGGCCTCCATCACAGATGTCTGGGCTCTCTTCACACTCATCGATATCTACATGATTAAATGTGGACACATTGATTAAATATGAATGTAATTTCTAAGCACAGAGTTGCCTGAAATAAGCACAACTATGCATGACAATGACGTAATCTTTCACGTCCTTACCTGCGCAGGTCCTGAGGTCGGGCATGAGAGCGTAGCCCTCGCTACAGCTGCACTCGTAGCTGCCCTCCGAGTTGGTGCAGTGGGTGTCACAGCCTCCGTTCATAATGGTGCACTCATCAATATCTGCAAAGAGAAATCAGGCATTCAGATCTCAGTCCAAAGGAATGTCACTAGGATGCTTATAAAGAAAAAAAAAACACAAATGACAGCATCAGAAAGCCAAAATAAGTCAAAAATAATAAAGGATATAGTAAAAAGCTGATATCAAAGGTCACATAAATGGAAAATATCAACCACCCAGTGTCTTGCATGCACTTCAAAGTCCTGTTTCAGTGTATATTTTTCAGATGCATTATGCCCCACTCACCAACGCAGCCCTGTCGGTCGGGTGTGGCCTGGTAGCCGGTGTCACAGGAGCACTGGTAGGTTCCCACCACGTTCACACACTGGCCGTTCTTACACAGGTTATCACTCAGCTGGCACTCATTCACATCTGGGAGGATGGAGAGAAAATCCAAAGCTCAATTTGGGAGCTAAGTTTTGTGTAGATCTTTATGCATAATATACATCAGGGTAATGAAGACTAATAATATTCCCTCGTTGGATGAAAAATGGGCCTCTAAATATTCACCTCAAGGCTTTTACTTTTTCTTGCTGAATGTTGAGCCAGTGCAATTAAACTTCATTAATCAGGTGATTATGAAAAGATCTAAAAAGTGAAGCAAACTGTACTATGTGAAACTAGTTTTCCAACACCTTATTGATGCAACTAGAATAGCTTTTGAAATGGATTCTAGATGAGTTGAGGATGATGTATAACACCCAGTGTGAGTGTATTTGTGTGTGTGTGTGTGTGTGTGTGTGTGTGTGTGTGTGTGTGTGTGTGTGTGTCGGCGTGTG
>OMKZ01017925.1:0-37885 GCA_900302535.1 Neoniphon sammara | reverse complement strand
TGAGGCAAAATCTGTCAGATCAGTTTTGAATTTTGGGAGAACTGTTCCTTTAAACAGTAGGCGTCTAACAGGCTGCAGGTCAGTTCTAAACCTGATAAACAAACGAGAGCACAGAAAAACCTGCAGGCTGAGGCGTTCAGGAACTTATTTTCCAGCTTGTATTTCTGAGTTGTGTCCTGAGTGTGTTGGCTGATAAAAAGTCCAGTTTGAAACTGAAGCTTATGTCATGATCTCTCACACACACACACACACACACACACACACACTGGTTTCTGTCACTTTCGGAGACATTACATTGACTTACATTCATTTCCTAGAGACATATCCTAACCATAACCACTACGTGCCTAACCCTGACCCTGACCCTAACCCTAACCTTAACCTAACCCTAAAGTTACCTTACCTTTAAATGAAGCGTTCACCCTAAAATTAATTCATTTACATTGTGGGGACCTGGTTTTTGTCCCCATAAGGGAGGTGAGTCCCCACAAGATGACTGTGTAAACAGATTGAGGTCCCCACAACTATAGCAATACCTGGTACACACACAATACACTTCAGACCAACAGTGTATATTTATTTAAGGTTTATAAAGAGCACACATGTACAGTAAGTCAAAGGATAAAAACAATAAAATTACAACACAGATCATTTACAGTTTCCTTCTTTTTCCAGAACTGATCAAATATTTATACAGACTGTCACTTTAGTTTGTAAAATCTAGTAGAATCATAAAAAAGCTGTGGTTATCTTTCCTCTGTAGTTCAGTCACTGATTTAGTTCACTTCACACCTGGAGGAGCAGACCGGTTCAGTCTAACGTCTAACTAATGTCTAACTAACGCTAACACCACACAGGACAGTAATACATGATGATGTCATTGGTCAGCTGTGCTGGGCAGATGCATGCTGGGAAACTCTGCTGTTGGATAACAGAATCGGTGCAGGGGCCTCATTTATAAAACTGCACGGATTCCACACTAAAAGGTTACGTTAGCACAAAACAGGAAAGGTATGTATGGCAAAAAATATTCAGATTTATAAAACCGTGTGTACGCACATCTGCACGTAATTCCCCTTCAAAAATCACAACCTGTTCTTTAATATTGTGCAAGTGTCAGTTTCCATCCCGTTAACGCCCACAGCCTTATAAGGTCAAAAAAACACCCTGCATGAATGCTGATATGCATACTGCACAGTTTGTTCTTTCACTTATCTCTGGGAGAAAATGGTGTGTGTATGTGTATATATATATATATATATATACCCTAGCCAACTCATTTTAAATTTGTTAAGTACAGGTTCTATCCACATATAAGCATCAGAAACTTCACAAACTCTGGAGCCTCTACAGTGAAGTCAGGCAGGAGGCTACTTATGTTTTCTGCATGGAATCACACTGTCAAAACGTTAACTATATATATTTTTAATTTTGACTTAATAAAAAAATGCAGAAACAGACTACTTGTCTTGGATGCTTTACAACTCTTCTCACCCATGCCAGCTCAGACGTGAGGAACCTCAGAAATAAATCAGAGAAGTTCTGACATAAAGGAAAGCCAAGACAGGCTTCACTGAGTCACAGTGTCGGCGCCAGAGGGGGGCGGGGACTCATCACAGGTAAACAGGAAGACGTGGACTTATAATTCTACTGCAGGGGAAACAGGTGGGCTGTATGGAAATACTGCAGCAACACTCAGCACATTTCACACTGGAGCCGACTGACTGGACTGACACGATGCTGCGGCCCACAGCCTGCGTGAAGAGTGCCGTCCGTTCTGTTCAGGCTGATCTTCTGCGTACACAACGGTTATAAATGAGGCCCCAGATGATTTACTGTGTGTCTTCTGAACTGCACTGTCACAAACATCCTGAACCTCAGGAACATCACAAACCTCTAGAACAGTGGTTCTTAATCCTGGTCCTCAGGACCCCAAGTACTGCTAGTTTTCCATCCTGCTGGCTGGTTAACTGTATCCACCTGGTGTTCCAGGTGTAACCCAGTCCCTGATTACATGGTTAAAATGAAAACCAGCAGGGTTGTGGCCCCCGAGGACCAGGAATGAGAACCACTGCCATAGAACATCATGAACCTCCAGAGTATCAGGAACCTCAGAAACATCATGAAGCTCCTCTCATGTTTGTTCTTAGTTCTACATCACTAAACCCAGCGGTTCTCTGTTTCCTGCAAAGTTTGTCATCCAGCAGCTTCACATAATGAACATGATGGACATCTGTCAGACTAATCCATCATGTAGATGTTTCCTCAGACTGTTGCTTCATGTTCTGTCTGACCAGCAGCTCTCTGACTGGAAACTGGCATCATATCTGACTTCAATTTCATTAACACAACTTTCTGAATGTGTTCGAATTTCCACCTGAATCTGAGTGTCAGTGAATGGGACGTCCTGAAAGGTCTTTTATTCTGAAATGCAAATGGTTTATTCTGAAATGCAAATGGTCACTGGAATATAAAAAGGCATCAAAGCAGCGACGCTGCGCTGTCCACAAACCTGTTTCCTCTGTGTTGTCATGGAAACCAGCAGTGAATTCACCCTCTAAGTTCTACAGCACTCCACGCTAAAAGGCTAACAGGCTAATATGCTAACACGCTAACAGGTGAACAGGGGCCCGATGCATGCTATCACGAATCCCACTGGAGTTCTCGAAAAGACACACCCACTTCTCCCCTCACACCTCACAGCTTTGGCTCTGATTGGTCCACTCGGCTTAAGTCAGACTGACCAGGAGGAGACGAGGCAGAGCAGCATGTCACCCTGCGTGTTTCTGTCTTGTCGGCAAACAGCAACATCACCACATTCTGCTTTGCGGTGGCCCGTGTTGTTGCCATGGTAACTGTAAACACTCATGTCAGGCAGGTGGTCGAGCTGTAGAGATTCTTTTAAATTACCAAGTTTAATAATTTAAAATAATAAAGTCGCTGTCTTGTCTGGGTTGCATTGTTGTTGTTGTTGTCAGATCTGCTGTAAGCATGCATCATGTGACTGTGGAAAATCTGAACGTCTGATTGGCTGATAGTGTGTGTTACGATGATGTGTCACCATGCTTAGCGTATTTAGACTGACAGATTGCCCCGCCTCCTCTGGTTCAGTCGTCTCATTGGTCTCCATGCCGACAGCCTCTAAACACACAGGAGCTGGTAAGGCGCTGGTCCTCCAGCTCTCAGCGTGGTGTAAACCGCTTCCAGTTCAGTAGAGTTCATTACAGTAACGATATAAAGTAACACAGATGATCCTGCAGGCTTCAGTCTTCTGGACGGAAACACAGTCAGTCTGAATCTCATTACCAACAAAAACCATCAAACAACACTTCAGCTCTAACAGACAAATGTGACCTCAGGTGACCTCAGGTGACCCCAGGTGAACCTCAGGTGACCCCAGGTGGACCTCAGGTGACCCCAGGTGAACCTCAGGTGACCCCAGGTGGACCTCAGGTGACCTCAGGCTGGTCCTGCAGGTCAGATTCAATTTGTCTTCAGGTCTGAGTCTGAAGCAACATCTCACTTCTGCAGAGGATCTTTGAAACTGGAACAACAGGAAGTGACATCAGGATGCAGACCGTCAGGGTCTGATAATACGACATGATGGAGTCACCTTGTTCTCAGTCCACCCGTAACATCGCTGTGACATCATTGTGACATCATTGTGACATCACCCCAGGTAGCCAGAGGCTCCTGAGGTCCTGTAGTGTTGTGTGTTTGTGAAATGATGAAACTGAAGTGACGTGTTGCTTCAGCAGATCGGCTGTTAACTAGGATCCGGTCCACACTCGCTCTCCTCCGGGATGTCCTGCAGGTCTGTAGGCACAACAAACAAACAAACAAACAAACAAACAATCAGACAAACAGACAAATTAAATAAAGTTTATATTCAAAAGGTCTGCATGGCAGATGAACACGTGATAACGGTGTTCAGTAACATGACGGTTTGTAACATGATGATAACGGACCTTTTTTTAAAAAATTTTATGTTTTTGTCACTTCTGCTTTAGTCGACAGCGACAGTAGAGACAAACAGGAAAGACGTGAGAGAGAGGAGACGACATGCAGCAAAGACCGCGGGTCAGAATCAAACCCGCGTCGCCGTGGTAACAACACGTTTCTGAACGCGGCCCTGCGTGTTGCTGTTGGTGCTTCAGTCCGTCACAGCTGGTCTCTGCTGGCAGGCGGACAGACAGCCAAGTCCAACTGGACCGAACTGAGGCTGCGTCCGCGGTGTGTTCGAGGACAAATAAAGATCTGGATCATTTTGTGACCGCTGGGGTGTTTTGAGCTGAAATTCAGGTTTGTACGACTAATTCTCATCTCAAACTTCTGAAAAATATTTTCTTCAGATGTCTGATGCAGCTGGAGGTTCAGAGCATCTCCACCTGTAAAGCCCAGTGCATGATGGGAGGTGAGTCTGCACTGACCTCTGGGGCTGTCGGAGCGAGGAGAGATCCTGACCACGTCCTCCTCTTCCTCCTCATTCCCTTCCTGCACACCATCTAATTGGTCCACTGGATCCTGGCTGGCCAATGGGGCGAGGGGGCGGGGCTCCAGGTCCCTGCTGCCCCGCCTTTTGGTCATCTGTGAGGAGACGTCTTAGCTTAGCTTAGCTCTGTTAGAGTTAACATATCTTCTTCATGGATTTTTGTCAAATTTGTGGAAACAGAAAATCGGCACTAAACATCCAGGACAGCAGCTTCAGAATATCAGTGTCGGCCTTCAGAGACTCACACACACACACACACACACACACACACACACACACGCACACACGCACACACCTCTTATAGTGAACACTGTCTCCATGCCAGCGTGAATGTGGTCAGTCACATGGCAGTGAAGCAACCAAGTCCCAGGGTTTCCAGCCACCATCTCCACTGTCTGGAAAGTCCCGGGGAAGAGATCAAATACATCTGCACGGTGCACGCGGTCCGTCTGACACACACACACACACACCACACACAACACACACAAACCACATTCAACACAGTGGTGTGGCAACAGAGAGGGCAGAGGAACACAGAGCAGGAAATGAACAAGAAATAGATGAAGTGAGAGTGTGATATACCATGGCCAGCCGTATAGGAGTCTGTAAATCACTGTATCTGAAAATCGCTCGCTACTTTAGCACTAGCATTTTTTTTATACCCATTTATACTCATAAACAAACACAGCAATGATAGCTAGTCTTCACATGGTCATTGAAACAACAGAAATCTTTAATATTTACAAGCAACAGTACAAAAGAAGAAACAAATTTAAGTATAAAGTAGGACAATGACAGGACTGATCAATAATAAAAGCTGGCGAGGACTGTGATCTTACTGATGACGGCATTATGACAAATATTTACAGTAATGATGGATGAGGATATGGCAATTATTTTGTGAGTGTATGAAAATTACACAAATAAAAGTTGCACAGGGCAACCTTGCACAGTGGGGGACCTGCATGGCAGTAGCTGTGTTTCCATCATAAATTTTTCACACATTTTAAGTGTATTTTTGAAAATTTGGCACAAGAAAATGCAAATCAATGCGCATTTCCAATAACTACATTGTGCAAATCATTTTGCGTGGGACTGTATGCTATTACGTAATCAACATTGGGGAACCAAATAGTTCAGGAAATGGACAGATCTGATGACTCCTCCTCCAAGACGTGCACTCTCATCCGTTACTATGTTTGTTGTCATGAAACGCAGATGAAGCAAGTCGTGAAAATCACTATGTCATTGTTTGTTTGAATAAACTGTTCCCATGAGCCTTTATTGCATTTCCTCTTTAGTGATGTGCCAATTTATCCACCTCAGCCAAGTGTAAATTAGGAGGTTTTGTGAAATTCTGGTATTTCCATTCAGGTTTTGTAAGGCACAAATTCAAAATTCACATAAAAATATGAGGATGGAAACCCCACTAGTGAGAGGCAATAGTCTGAATTAACTGATTTCAATAAACATAAATCATATAACATGACATCAGTAAAATGCACACAGCATATTCATGTTTGCTAACCTGGTCAGGCTACATACAAAAGGGCCATGTGTGCCACAGAGTCAAGTTAAGTGTTGGTCAAAAGATCTAACACTGATGAGTCTGGCTTTGTCTAGATAGAGCGTTTGCTCAGTGCTACCCAAGAGACAGTTTGCATTTTGGTTTTAAGTTTTGACTCATCACTTCTTGGGCATGGAGAAGCCATATCTGACACCTGAATGTCATTTGAGTGAAAAAGAGCGACTCTGCAAGGTCTGAATCAGGGGAGAGTAAGCTCTCATTTACAGAAACTCCAATTTGACTTTTACTTTCAAATCTTGCCTCAAGAGGTTTTAGGACTGGGATGAAGATGATGATGATGGAGAAAATACCTTATAGGTGAAGGTCTCCGCGTGGAAGTGAACGGTGTGCATGTCCACCTCGTTGCCCATGCCCAGTAGATACCAGTCGACTTTCTGGCCCTGCATCATCTCCAGTCCATGGAGGTTACCATACAGCTCACCATTTATACCTTAAACAGACAAACGTGTCACATCAATTTGTAATGTTAAAGGGATAGTTCACCCATTTTGAAAAACTTATTATTTATCATATTATTTCACTTACCCCCTAGCTGTTATATAGAACCGTGGTGGTGCTGTCTTCCTTAACAAATCCTTAAAAAATTAACAAATATTAATGCTGGAACTATTTTCTTGTGTGGGAGCTCTCTGTTATATTTAAGAATGTTAGCCAGAGGGAAGTACACCTCAGTGGCAGGTGGCTAACGGTTGCATCTGGAGCATCCGGCTAGTTTCCAGTACCCAGTAATGATGAGAGGAGGACGGCACCACCACAAAATGGGTAAACTATCCCTTAAAACAGACAACATCTTTTAAACACTAATCAAGGGAAACTTGCTTTGTTGTGTGACTCCAAAACTGGTTTCATTTTAGTTTTTTCAGTATTTATTAAATGTTTCCATGATTGTGGGCTACAGAGGATTACTGTGTTCTGTCAGGTTGGAAAAGGGCAAAAAACACAGAGATAAAGTGAAGAGGGATTTTTAACTCGTTGTAGAAGATAGTTCTCAAGTAGCATTGGAAGGTTTTCAATGAGCAAGTTTTTAGTTTTAGCCGATTTGCTTCATGCTTATGCCATATGTGTTTGAGGGGCAGGTGGTGAGCTTATCTGCGTCATAAGTAGGGGCCAGATGGACAGAATAGAGAGGGAACGGGGCGGTGCCAGTTGGATCCTGAAAGCTTTGTGTCTGTTTGTACACCTCTGCATTTCAGTGATTATGTGTTAAGACAGTCTGGTTTTAGAGCTTTTCATATTATTTAATTAAAAGGTATTATTGTGATTATTTTGCCTTTTGTTTTGAGATTCGTTCATTTAATAGCATTAATAGCGCTGTATTATTTTTTCGTTTACTTTGTTCTGTGAATCAGTTGTAGGCCTTGTTTGGTATATTCATGGAGAATACAAAGGAAAATGCAATCACGACTGTAAATAAATACATGTGCTGAAATTTAGAAATGTTTTGAAATGTTTATATGTTTATACAATCCCAAAAATGTCTATATTCTATTTTATTGGTGAGTTGTGATTTTTATTGTTTATTTTATAGTTTAAAGTTCATATTCTGTGTTTGTTTATCGTCCCGTCCTTTTCCAAGCCTGCAGCAGTGGCCCAATCTCCCCCACAAGAATCAATAAAGCTTCTTTTTATCTCATCTTAAATTCTATCATGAATTCAACTGTGTCACTCTGTCATTCTGCCTCCCTCTCATTCTCTCTCTCTTACCATGCATCAGGTTGCTCTCCTCAAACTCTTCGTCTCCTACAAAAGTGTCAGGGTCGGCGCCAAGGTACTTTCTGATGTTATCGTCCAAGTACCAGGACTGGTTTTCATCATACACCATGAAGAGAAGAGCAAACTCCTTCTCCACATCTCTCCTCTGTCGGTCTGGACCCTCACCGTGGTGCAACGTGCCACGCCTGCACACCACTAGTGGCCCCAAAAGGCCGCTGTACAGATCCTGAATGGAAACAAGTAACCATGCTCTCTCATCAAACATTTTAATGTGTTAACCACTATTTCACTGAAGTTCACTAAAGAAACAGTTCACCCAAAATATAAATTTGGGTTGTAAAAATTGTATACATTTTTATTTATATAAATAAAAATTTCCCATTTACGCTTTGTGCAGTTGATCCATCCAAATAGTTTCTGTGAGATTTCCAATCTGCCATCGTCTTCCCGTCTCCCAAAAACTCAATACAATACAGTCTGCGGAAGACCACTGGTAATTCACAGCCTTCAGGGGTGAAGAGTTTCATAAGGAACGATTTCCTGTTGAGGGGCACTGGCAAACTGTTCCTAACCACCCCCAATGAGTATGAATTAGAGGTGGAGAGGTACACTTTGAGTTTTTCTGCAGAAAATAGTTCTCACAGAAACTCTTCGCCCCTGTGGGCTATGGATTATGCTGGATATCCATGTCATTGTTTTTGGAAAGAACTATTGCTGTTGAGTTTTTCACATGTACATTTTTGTCGGTTTGAGCTCCACAAATGAATACCCCCTCCAGCCCCATTGTATTGGGGTGCTGAGAAACAAGAGAGACTGCGGCAGACTGGAAACCCTGCCAGACCACACAGAAACCATGTGGGTGGGTAGATTTCACTGGGAATAAGTGGGAAGTATGTGAAGTGAACTGTTCCTTTAAAAACACACTCATTTCCAGTGGCTTGAACTATGTACTACTGCGTCAAAGCTACACTCTAAGCGTAATATGTACCTTGATGAAATTAACAGTGGAGTAGTAGGCGTAGGAGATGCAGTTAGGATCTGAAACCCCCGGACCGGAGCTATGAGGAATGTCCCACCTGAACTCTGTTATGTAGCCTGAATGGAGGAGAACACACACACATTACAATCACACTCTTGGTAAGGGTCAGGATTTTGTCTTGCTCATCCATCCAGAGGCAACAGCTTCCATTTCTCATGTTCACAAACTCTGTTCTCACCGGGTTGGACTGGAGTGTGCGCGTCACTGGTCTTCACTCCATGTGCATGGATTGAGTATGGCCGACTGGCTTTGTTTTTGAATGTGATCAGGATCTGTTCTCCAACCTCTGCTCTGATTATTGGACCTTCGGGGGGGAAAGCACATGATTTATCCACTAAGTGAGCCATTCCCACAGTCCCTCTTACAATCTTTTCTTTGTTTAAAGAACAGTTCACCCACTTACCCTGGTGCAATCTCTCTATCCAGATGGTTTCTTTGTATTTGGCGAGGTTTCCAGACTGCTGGGATATTCCCTATCTCCTGGCACCCCTATATAATGGGGCTGGATGGGTATTTGTTTGTAAAGCTTGAGGCATCAAACATTTACATGTGAAAAACTCAATAGCACCAGCTCTTTCCAAAGACAATCACATGGATACCTGACATAATCCATAGTACTCATGTCATAGAGTTTTGTTGGGAACTATCTCCTGCAAACTGTATCTGTCTGCCTCTAATTTGTACTCTTTGGGGGTGGACAGATACAGTTTGACAGTATTTTTTGGCAGTAAAGAGCTCCCAATAAAACTTTTTACCCCAAGAGTTGCGGATTATGCTGGGCATCAATGTCATTGTTTTTGGAAAGAGCTGCTGATTTTTAGTTTTAATAGACTGAGCTCCACAAAAGAATATCCATCCAGCCTCTTTGGGGTACCGAGATACAGGGAAGACCACGGCAGAGTGGTTTGGAAACCTCGCCAAATCACACAGAAACTTTTTTTGTATTTTGGGTGAGTTGTTTCTTTATAGAAATAGTGAGATAAGAGCGGCTGAGCCTACCCAGAATTCCCAAGTGTTGCTGGTTTGCCGGTCGTTGCTTCTGTGTTTGGAAGGTGTCATCGGTGTACTCTCTGTACACCACCTTCTTGTAGCGTGAGCCAATTTTGTTCTCCCCGCTCTCCACAAAAATACTGCCTGGGCTGGGAGACACGCACCAATTTGCTAGCATTAGCAAACAGTAATAAGATACGACATAATTTATGGGTTCCAGCTCCAAAACAGAAATACGTCAACGTACAATTATCTTCCTTGCACACACACACACACACACACACACACACACACATTCGCACACACACCTGTTTTCTGCTGTGGCGTGGTGCTTCTCCAGTTCCCAGGCTCTGTCAGGTGAGTAGTCCCACTCTATTTCCTCAGCGCTGATAAAATACTGTACAACTTTTGACGGCTGTGTGTGTGTGAGCGCCACGCCACGCCCCGGGCAGCTCTTCACTTTGTACTGCTGCCTCATCCCAGCTGAGTAGTGGTCTGTTACTCTGCAGCTCACTTCATACACACCTGTGCAGTGGACAGAAGACAGCTTAAGAGTTTGGACACTGTGACAAATATGTTTATTGTAAGACCTATGCAAAATTTTAATTTTAAATGAACAATCCATGGATGCTTGTGGTGGCCCAAGTCATTCAAATATCTAAGGCTAATTCTGCTGATCCAGTGAGATTACAGACAGACTGTTTTTCCTGTAGATATATTAACCTTTTATATGTTTAGATCTCACTTTATATGGGCTGTCCAATGTTAATTTTCAGCTTAGTATCATCAGTTTACTTTTAATTTAGTATCAACTTGGTATCAGTTAAGATTAGGTTGATACTAACTTGATATAAAGCTGATACTAAGATGAATATTAATAGTAGACAGTCCAAAAAAAGTGTTACCTTTTCTTGACCTTGGGAAGGAACTCATAAAACACAGAAGGAAACCCTTGGAAAGTTTTGTAGAGAAACATTTGCAGAATGACAAACTGAAATTAATTGATCTCAGGATACTGTACGTGTTGTAAATGTGTAGTTTAAGATCTTATTTGTTTTCTTACTTATGAATTTACAATCCTGACAGTCTTTTCCTGGATCAGTTTATATTGTTTTTGTGCATGTTTCCTGTTGTGAGGTTGTGCGTGTTTCCTGTTGTGTTTAAGGGAGATTATAAGTCCTGGGAAGCAAACACAAGATCAGGTACAGTAAGCGGGTTTGTGAGGAGCTAATCCTGACGTTTCTGTCAAACAAAAAATGATGGATTCTAGGTGTGCCAGGGTCAAAAGTCTCAGACAAAACAGACCTTTGTATCACACACTTATCAGATGTTTGGGTAGCAGCACTGTGTGAAGAGAGAGAGTAATACCACTAACCAGGAGTGTGTGGCTGCATCACAACTGAAGCAGTGGTGTGTGGAAACAGGCTGATGGTGTCACGGGTCGTGCTTTGCCTCTGGAAGGTGTTGCCCTCGAAATAAACGCCGTGGATGTCTGCCTCTGTGCCCAGGCCAAAAGTGTACCACGCCACCTTGTCCCCGGCGCATAACTCCAGTCCAGGAAGGTTCCCATACATGAGCCCATTCACAGCTAAAATTAAAGGGATATTAAAAAAATACAAAGGTGAAAGCAAATATTAAAGAAATACCAGTACCTGTATTCAGGTATGCAAGCTGCAGTCAGTATCAATATGAAAATATTTAACAGTAAATAGAATGAGGCATGGCGATAAGTACACTCCCTTGCAAGAGTCACTGATTAGTTTACCGTGCATCTTATTGCTCTCCTCAAAGTCTTCGTCTTCTGGGTTTGTCTCGTTGCTGCCATACAAGTCAATATTTTTCTGCAAATACCAGCTCACGTTCTCATCCATGACAGAAAACAGAAGGAACAACTCCTTATCCATGCCTCTCTGTTAATAAAGAGTACAGACAGTCAGCCCATGTGAAACTAATGATGTGTAAAATAAAGGTGTGTGTTATCAGTATCACAGTTTAGAACTGCCTCATCACTGTTGGAAGGGTGAAAACCTTATACCTCTAAAATATCAAGTTCTCAGGAATGAAGAAAACCAGCCTTGTTTTTAATTCAATGAACATGCTTTTTGAAGTTATCTTCTTCTGGAAATTTTTCCTAAACACAGGAGTTTTCCTCAAGCCTGCGTGCAATCCAGAAGTTAATTAAATGACAGTGACACACTGGCAATGGCTTTAATAGCGGCGGATTCTGAATGATTAAGTTGTGGATAAAATACACAATTGGGCTCATGAGTTTACAGTTAGAACTAAGTAAACAGCTGTGGCGTGTGCGTGCCTATGAAACTGTCTTCAGTAATCTTATTTGAACCTGAAGCGATTTATTTATTTTGTTTGGAGAACTTTGTTTTATTTCTTTCTGTACTAAGGCCAGCAGAATGGACCTCTGGTTATGAATGAGCGGAAGAGCCCGGCCTCCTTAAAAATACAGGACCTCTGATTTCAAAAGACAGTCATGGACATAAAGGACCACAGACCTTGATAGGGATGGGAACTGATAAGATTTTATTGATGCTAGTGCCATTATCGATTCTGCTTATTGGTCCCATTCTTTATCAATTCCCTTATTGATTCTTGATCAGTTTTCTGTATGGAAAAAAACAGTAGTCCTACACAGGTTTTCAGCATCAATGCAACTGTTTTTTCTGAGTTTTTTTCCATTATCTCTGCCTAATAACATTTGAACATGTTAAAATAAATTGCAGTGCTCCTTTTCTTAAAAGGATATAATGCGCAACTGTTAGAAAAACCTGCATTGATTAAAGAAATTGATGAGCTTAGAGGCATGCCACTCTGATGGATTGGACAATTTGGAAGCAGTTCTCAACTGGAACCGGTTCTCGATTCCCATCCCTAGACCTTGATAAAGCATTGCAACCCAGCTTCTCTTCATTTCCTGTTTTACACAATGTCAAGCATTTCATATTACCTATGATGACCCCGTCTGTTGTCCCACAGTCTTTCTGGTCTGCTTTTGTCAAAAAACAATAAAAAGTTTTTTTTTTTTGTAATAATAAACTGCCTTCAATAATAATGAGGTATGTGAAGAAAACATAACTGATGTCAATATGTAAAATCAACATCAGTATGGTAAACCCATAAGGGAAATCCATTCGATAAAGTAAATAACTGATAATGTAAATCTACATTATTGATATATTTATCCTGTTTTTCTTAGAACAAGTGAAAAAAAAATTGATAGTGGGATGAGATAATCCCATTGGCAGTGGGATACTCATTTTTTGCAGTGTATCTGTAAGTTTGATCTTGAAAATGGATTACAGTGCACATTTGCATGACTGGACACATTTCTGTATGCCAATATCAGAGTATGCCTATCAATGATATGTACTGTATGACACTCAGTATGCTATTTTGCTGCAATTACTTGTTGTATTATCTTGAGGTTGTTCTATCCTGACCTATCTTATCTGCAGTGACCTAATTTCCCAACAGGCATCATTAGACTTTCAACTATCAATCATGTTTTTGTTGTTGTGTGCCTAAAGGAAACCCATTAACCTCTTCAACCCTGCCAATGCCCTCGGCAGGTTCATCATTACAAATGCATGCTGCTTTGTTCAAAATTTTAAATTCAAGTGGAGATCCCAAGGCTTCCAAAGATACCAAACATGTCCTGCTAAATTACAGGGAAAGGTGTATAAATGATGCTCTAGACATCTAGATATTTTCTATTTGATGTAATGGTGCAGCCATAAAAAGTGGCATCTTGGGTTTGAATATTTCACTCAGCATAAGCGTGATGTAACTTCAAGCATTACAACTAACAGATACAGAGTATTTGTCTACAATATGGCAAAAAAAATGTTTTTGCTAACTTTGAGGCTATTTAAGGGGAAATTTAAGGGAAATCTGAGTTTAAAGAGATTTTATGGATTTTATTTCTTCCACCTCCCTGAGACAGAGTGAAAAGTAAAAACACTGATGAAGAAAAAAGAAAGAGAGAAAGTGTGTGGATGCTAATACAGAACCTGGGTTCCATTACGCCCAAGCGTCCCTTTCTTGCACACCAGCAGTGGTCCCACTAACCCAGAGTTGGTATCGTGCGCGGGCTCACTGGCAGAGTAGTACAGGTAGGGGATGCAGGCAGAATCTGAGGAAGAGGGACCTTGCAGCACTTGCCAAATATAGGTGAAGGTCTCCCCTGGACCCACGTGGGCGCCAGGCTTGTCAACACCTATTGCACACAAAGCACCACAGTTGGCAGATGTGCTACAGTACTTCCATCAATTCAGTCATGCATTCATGTACAGTGAACACATTGAAAAGGATCTTTACATTTCCTGACATGATCCCTCTTTTCAATGAGTCATTAGTTCAAAACACGGCCAGTATTTCCCCTGCTATTGTATAGGCCAGCTGCCAAGGCCAAAGCAAGGAAAACTGCTTGACAAACAGATGGCCACCAGACTGTAAGGGTTTTCAAATGTAAAGCACAGTGAATCAGAGCACTAGCTGGGAAAACTACTACTTAAATACTTAAATGGCTGTATGTGCCATGACAGCCCAGTCACTGGGTGCATCTTCATTTGTGCTCCACTTCTGTTATGTAGTACTGTCAGGGCTTGTGAGGTATGGGGTTTAAACTTTATCACCAAACACAGCTATGGAGCATTGACTGCTGCCACTTCAGTTCATTACTGTGATCAATACCTTAACATGACAGCTGGGCAATATGGACAAAGTCAAATATCACTATCTTTGACCGAACACCTCAATATAGATATTGTAATCGCACTGCAAGGATGACTACTGGACCTTCCATAAGATATATACACACAAGAGTTGTGATAAATAGTCATTAGTAATGTGGATATGATGACCAAGCAGGAAGAGACAAATAACCCGCAACAACTTATCACCACATTGCAATATCCAAAGCCCTACAAGATATTTAGTCTCATATCACAATACTGATATGATATCAATATATCGCCCAGCTGTGCTTAACATGACACATTAAGTCAAACTTGAGTCAAAATTTGGGAACCTTTATGTGGTCATGCCGATTTGAACAACCTCAATCACTTGACGTAACTTAAAGCTATGAACCATGTCAATCATTTGTCGCTGTATCACTGCTTGTAATTAATTTAGCCATGGTTAGTTTTAATTGACCATAGATAAATTAATCAGCCAATTTGTAGCTCAGAACTAGGCTTTTGTAGACAAAGCTTTGGCCTACATTGCCATTACCTTTGCAAACAGCTCATGTTCTTTTTAACCATAATTGAAAACTGTTACATGGTTTTTGGAAAATAAATAAATATGAGTTGTGATGTTTCATACACAGAAGCAACTGTTCACCGGGAGCCACATTAATGTTACAGCTTTGGTCTTTATTCTATTCATGTTATTTCATTAGTCTAACCAGTGTCAGAGGCAGGGACAGCGGGGTTGATGGGACATAATATTCAATATTGAAGCAATGTCCATGCATCCTCTGTCAGTCTGAAAACCTAACCATCTGGACCTCAAAGTAGTTTTATGCATAAAATACAGCTTATTAAATCCTGTCTTTGAGATCATTGTGAAAAGTCTGGAAAATCTGATTAATACAATTAAAAACTAAAAAAAACGGACCAATTTGACATGATATTGACATGATACCCTTTGCTCTGGATAGGCAGGTGTCTCACCATCTTCATAGCTGCTTCCCTGGAAGCGTTTGTCAAAGTGCAGGCCATGAGGCTGGATACTGTAGTTCCTATCAGCTTTATTCATGAATGTCACTCTAAGGGTGTCTCCTTCCTCAGCCCTTAGGACAGGACCTGGACACATGAGGGAAAACAGAATTAAAGACCAAACTGTGTGAGAGAGAGAACATCAGTGCGCTACGAGACTGGATATGAGAATATGAGAGGGAATATGATACGTTCCAAGGAAAGACTGAAACTGGGCAAAAGAGCAGGCCTCACCCAGGATTCCTAGGTGTTGTGAATCAGGTGTTGTTTGTTTTGTGGTGGTGAAGGTGCCGTCTGTGTACTCGGTGTATCTCACTTTCATGTAGGTTCCCCCGATCCGACCCCGATCTGTGCCAAAAAACACCTCTGATTCGCTGTATGTGTAGGGATTTGGGGAGCACATGGGGGAAGAAAAGAAAAACAGGAGTGATACAGATTTATTTATATGGCCTTGACAGGTCATTGCTATGGAATGTCATTATACAATGGAACAGAACAAACAGCTGCTCGACACTCTGAAAGGAAACGTTCTGCACAATGACCATTTTACTTTGGATAGTTAAGTACATTTCGCTGACAATACTTCGATACTGGCAGGACTTTTACCTTTACCAGAATACTGATCCATTATGGTACTGCTATTTGAACTCAATTTTATTGCTTTATTCAGGTGTATTGTTTTATTATGTAAAGCACTTTGGTGAACACTCCCTGTTCTTTGCTCTATAAATAAAGTTGACTTGACTTGAGTTGACATGACTTGAGTAAAGGATTTGAGTGCTTTCTTTTCCACCATTGCAAAAAAAACAAACAAATGAATCACTATATACACTGTTTACACTAGACGCCACAAGCCTGATTCACCACAGGAATGACCATCTCATATGTAATCAACCTTGCTCAGAGCACACACACATTGACAAACAACTTTGTTCAGAGCCTTTAGGGAGTTGTTCACCCCAAAGTGAAAAATCAGCTATTATCAACTCACTCAATTTCAATGGAAATCCCACTGAAATGTATAGACCATCAAACATAAAAAAAACATAAAATGTCTTTCAAATCAAAGACTTTTGTCGCCAAAGTACTGCAGCGTGGGCTCAAAAGTTACCTCATTACCACCTATAATTTCTTCACTGACAGTGCTCTGGTTGTGTGTGCACCCAACAGTTGCAAGAGGAAAACAACTTTTGTACTCACAATGCACACTTGTCTACAAAAAACTTGGATTATGCTGCATGAGCTATTTGGAGAAATTTAATTGACGTTTTATGCTTTGGTTGAAATTTGGGGTGAACAGATCATGAATTTTCATTTTGGGGCAAACTATTCAGTTCTATATAAATAGGATTTAGTCTGCAGTGTATCTCATAGTTTGACATTATCATGTCTGCCTACCTGTCGCTCTCAGTAAGGGACATGTTATTGATTAGATCCTGTCCTGATGGGGCGTAGTTCCACTGGATCATCTCTGCTGCCAGATAGTAATCCCTGACGACAACTCCAACTGCAGCGGGACTGGCCTGACTGCTGCAGGATTTCACCTCATACAAGGCCTGCATCCCAGCTGGGACGGATGAATAGACACAAACACACTTGTCAGAGCTTTATACAACCTATAATTAAACTACACAGAGTAAGTGATTGCAGTGTAAATCAATCGTCAGAATGTCATGTGAAAACCAATCTGAAACCTCTCTAATAGGTAACCTGTAATAAAATGTGTGGCTGTGTTGTATTCTAACACTGTTAACTTCCTTATGCTTTTATTTAATTGCTATCTTACTAAAGAAAAGAAAAGAAAAGAAAAGAAGTTTAATAATCTGTGAAATTAAAGACTGGTCACAAAAAGTTTGATTGGTAAACAAAACTATAATGTTAGGTAATGTTGTGCCCCATCTGTGATCACTGTCTCTTGTGGATGAGCGAGGCATTACAACAACACAGCTGTTTTGGTCTGCTGTCCGCTTTGGGGGTCCCGCCCCCTCCTGCACCCACTCTGCTGTCTCCAAGTTGAGTAAGCCTTGAAATGCACCCAAAAAAACTAAGGTCACACACTCATTCTTGGCGCAGGATGAGGATCCATGTGTGAATTGCCAATTGTCAACTGCAAAGTCTCTATTTTTTAATCTCTAGTTGATATAACCAGTTTTTAAGAAAACAACTAGAAGTCTAGGGGTGGGATCCTGTTTTGTTTGTTGGAACTTGTCGGCCTGTAAAGCCCTTTGAGAGTGTAGACAGTGAGTTAGGGCTCTACTTAAAGTTCAACTTGCACTTGAAGTGGTAGAAGAGGATGTCAGGACAAGTAACTATATAAAATAATTTTCATAACCAAAAAAATAATGTATAACCTTAGAAAGAGATATGTCCGTGGGTGATAAGTGAAGTAACTACAGCAGTCGGCAGCCCTATTTAGCCTGGAGTAACTGGCATTCATAAGATGTTTGGGCAGTTTCCAAGTCTTCTTGGCTCACATGCTCTCTCTCCTTACCCCCTTCCCTTGGCTAGTGTGAAAGCCACAAACCACTGTATGCAAAATAAAAACAGAGAGCTGGAAGGATGAATGGGACTTTGGGGGCGCTGTAAAGATATCAGGGATGGGACTTAAACCTAAAATGACTTTTCAGTAGAGTTACAGGGATGAACAAAATTAACACACTTTGGAAAGTCCAGTGTGAAGCAAAGAGGGAGTATTTCACAAGTGTCATCATTACTCATACTGAGCAAGGTCATTTTTTTGCCATTGTCAATAGACTTTGAACAGGGCCTATGTGGAAATGAAATGACCTGTTTCAGCATGACAAAAGTGACCCTTAGAGTAGATATACAAGCACTGCTGCCTAAGGGCTCATAACTTTTACCCCTCTGATATAACAGGAGCAGTGTACCTCACAACATCACATTCTCTCCAGTCAGCAACTCTCCGCAACCAATCAGGTGTCAGAGCAAAGAGGCCAAAGGTGACACAGAGCTTAAAGGTGAGGTGCCCTACCCTGTAGGTGGTCATTAACCTGGCAGCTCAGCAGCCACTTTCCCGTCGCCATCGGGACCATCTCGGCTGTCGCAAAAGTGGCTGGGAACAGGCTGAGAACGTCGGTGCGGTGGCCACGGTCCAGCAGCGTATTCCCTTGGAAGTAGGCGGAGTGAATGTCCACCTCGTTACCCATACCAAACAGATGCCAGGCTACTGAACGGTTCTGGCATAACTCAATTCCAGGCAGGTTACCAAACATGTACCCATTAATAGCTGTCACACAAAGAGCAACAGGGAGAGACAAGTTAGAGGGCAGGACAAAGAGAAGGTCAGGACAAAGAGAACCTAAGTTTTCTCTTGTGATGTGCCTGCTTTCTGAGGACATTTTAAAAGAATTAAAGGATACAGGCCACGTTTTAATTCATAACTCACATTACTCCTGGAAATAACTTTGATAATGGAGAATTATCTAATGTAGGAGCATCACAGGGCAAAAGATTAAAGGTAGAAAAGGAAGACTATTGGGATAAGCATTTTCAAATTAGAGTCAGTCAATTTACAATTCAGATTAAGTAAAAATAAGTAAGTAAAGCTGTGCATGAATAGTTTCCTTACGGTTAAACAATGGACAGTAGACAGACAATATTAGAAAGACTTTCAAAACTTCATCATGCACCGTGCATCAAGTTTGACTCCTGAAAGTCTGGGTCTTTTGCGTTGACTCCAGCTGGATCGGTGCAGAAGGTCCGGATATTGTACTCTAGGTACCAACTCAGGGCTTCGTCCACCACGTTGAACATCAGGAAAACATCCTGATCCACGTCGTTACGCTCTGCTTCTTGGCTCTGGACCGATTGTGAACTCTGCTTCAGGGTACCTGGGTCCACACACAGAAACGTGAGATAATGCAGGCTGTGGTGAATACTCTACATACTTAGGCAGTCATGCATATTTAATCTTTGTTTGCCCACTCTGAGCATTCATATTCCAAACCATCCTGGAAGTGGAATTTCTCTCTGTATAGTCCTTCCATTTTTTTTTTATTAATTGAGGTTTCATGGGACTTCTTCCTTGTTCTCATTGAGGATCTAAGGTCGCGTACTCATATATGGGTGTGCTGAAGCCCTTTGATACTGTAAATGTGATTAACGGCTGTATAAATAAAATTTAATTGACTTGACATGCCCCCATAAAGACAGACGCGGATGTTATTTAACAGAAAAAAGGGACATTGTGGGACATTGTTCTTGTCATCATGAATCATTAATATTAGCATTCAGACCTTTAAATTCGTATACTACATAAGGGATCAATAAATATTTTGCTTGAATAATGAACAGCTGAATCATGAAAGGGCCTTTTGCTGCTGGTTTTGGTATCAAATGGATATGGCTAAATGAGCCTGGGTTCATGACATTTGATCCCATATTTTCATACCTTTCTTACAAGTAAGCAGCGCCCCTATGAGTCCAGATGCAATATCCCTAGGGGCGTCAAGGTGAGAGTGGTAGACCCATGTCAGACAATTGGCGTCGTCCTTTGTGGCAGCAAATTCCGGCCTGACCTCCCAGCGGTAGGTGTAGCGGCCTCCTGGAGGAACGGAGTCATCCTGCTTCAATCTGCCTGATGTCCCATCTGGATAGAGTGCTCCTGGTGGACAAATGCAAGAGGTTTTTAGTTCCAGGGTAGATTCTTTTTATCTCCTAAGTATAAAATGCAGCTGGGCCTGTGTGCTATGATGCAAACTTGGTAAAAAAAAAAAAAAAGAAAAAAAAAGCGTAAGATATGTTGTGGAAGCACAATTTTGCCATATTTTTTTAATGAGAAAGTGTTGCAGAACAATGCAGCACACAGTCTACATGAAATATATAATTTATTCCACTTTAAATGGGCTTAACAATCACATCATTGCTCAAAAATGATCAGAATCAAAATAGTACCCTTTCCTTCTTTGGGTCTTATCTCTATTAAGCTTTCAACCTCCACGTGTGTGTAAGTATGTGCAGTATGTGCTATAAACAGATAAATGACCTCACACATACAGAAAGACGCCTCTGGATACACCAGTGAACTTTGAGTTCCTCATCTGTCACCTGACATGGCTTAACATAGCATTAGCTGATTTTATCACTTGTTGCGTTGACCCTCTAAGAATCTGTTTATACATCCTGTGTACGATGGTGTAAATATTAGCTGGGCAGATACCCTCTGTCTGACTGACTCACAGACTGACTTAAATCACTGAAACAAGGAAGGATACCGCTCTTCATCTGTTTTAAGGAGGGAGAGCAAAAAAAGACACTCTTCTAAAGCCTGGAAATTCCCAGAACAGCAAGCATCCCCAATGGGATGGGGGATGGGGAATATTGCATAACAAAGAGTTGCAGAATTAACAATACTTAAGACAATATATCTGACAAAACAACATGCCAGTGAAAGTGTGCCAGATCATTCCCTGTGAAGGTATCCTTTACACTGATCTAAATAGACTCCTTGTTGTGTTGGCTAGTCCTTGGGCTTTTCAAAATATGTCAACATCCTGTTATGTGAGCCTCTCTGAGACTGAAGAAGGGGAGCAGCAGGGTAACAGAACCTCTGTCACACTGAATTTCAGACTAGCAACAGGCAAAATGATTGTTTGTGGAGTAAAACTACGCCACAACGGAGGAAATTACATCCTTGGCATGAATATTCCAAAGTGTCAGACTACTCTGACACTGTCTATTTACAGATTCCCTGTGTCCTGAAAAAATACCAAGATTGTCTACCAGACAAATGGCTTGAAAATGGTTCCTGTACACTGTTAAATTTAAGATAGGTTAGTTTAATTTTTGAAAAAGCGGTTTTCCTGGAGGAAACAAGCCAAGGCCAAGAAATGTACATTCTCTTTAACCTGACCTCGTCAAAGAAGAGTTGGGATACAAGACCTGACTTGAACAGAACACTGCCTCAGAGGAATTTTCAAAAACAGTTGCTTAACTTGAAAACTTTTTTGGCAGACCTCTGCCTCTTGTTATGAGTGTGTATCCCTCACCTATCCACAGAAAACCATTCATATTTTTATTACCACAATGTGAAATAAAAATGGAGACATCACCCATGTGTTTTCAGTTTTAAAATGTAGCCCAAAACATCATACTTCAAACTCATACAAACTACTTGACCTGGATGTGGACTGTGTAATATATTTTCTACATTTTTTTGCATTTTATAGAACATATTACGAGAGATAATTTTCTAAACTCTGCATCCACTTTGGAAAAGAATACCTTTGAATCATGATTCATCATTGTCTGTTATTCTTTAAACTATAAGGGAACCAGACTGTTAATGTTAGCACTTTGTCAACTAGCCATCATTATTCCAACTAGCCATTGTTTTGTACAAGTAGGTGTCACTTTTGTCTGAGGAATATCTCATTTTGGAGTAAAACTCTAATGTTGCATGTGTGTGTGTGTATGTGTGTGTGCAGTGTGTTTCTGTGTGCACATATGTAACACAATACCCTCTGCATCCTTCTCATAGAAGACTCCATGGGGATGCATGGAGTAGTTCCTAGAGGCGAGGTTCTTCAGGTGAACGACAATGACATCATCCACCTCAGCCCGCAGTATGGGCCCCAGGAAGCCCAGCCAGACAGGATGGGGGACCTGATGTTTGTATGTGGCATCTGTATACTGCCGGAACATCGCCTTCTTGTACACACTGCCAATACGGTGGGGTCCTCTCTCTAGGAACACAGATGCATGCCTGATACAGACGGGGACAGAAAGAGGAGTAAAAGAAACAGAGAGCAGCTGCATCAGATGGGAAATGTAACAGCAGTACTGATGGATCAGGAAGAAAGGGAGTGCGTAGGAGGACAGTCAGAGGAAGGGAGTAGGAAAAGAGATTTCAGAGTAATTAATCCTATTTTGGTAGGCATTCAAACTGTTGTCTTGTCTCTGTGCAATGTTTTTGTCCACTATGCACACATATTAGGAATTCACTAAAGGCTTCTGTTTGGGATTATTTATTAAATTCACCATCACTAGCAGACTAAATTTCATTTTAAAAAGTACAGAAACGAGGTTACTAATCCTTTAATTGTTGCTGTAATGTTTCAGAACAAATTCCACCTATCTGGTTGCAGCTCTGCAACAATTAAACATATCATTACTGTGATTACATGTTGCTACAGGCTAATAACCTGTTACTGGAGCTGCTGTAAACGTATTCATACCACAGTAAATCTAATCCACAACCAAAACAACAGCAACAACAGAAAGCATTACATTTACAGGAACCAAAGTGATTTTACTGACAACTTTGCTGACAGCCTGACTTCAGGATTATACTGACCACCTTGTCGTAAGAATTTAGGGACCCATTGCAAAGTGCTGATGCTCCACCTGCAGCCCGCACCCACTAATAACTACCTAAAAAGGAATCAGTAACTTCACTTATCAAAGTTTTTCAAGGTTTTTGTGGGACTGCTTATTTGTTCACTGGGCTTATGCCTCGGCTCAGTTAAAAATCATGATTATATGCCATCATTTCACTTTGCTATAGGTTGGGCTATCATCAGTAATTTCTTCTTTCTTGATAACGGAGGATTCTTTGATCATTCATGTGGTCTTTGAAGAATAAGAAATCACGTTTCATCAGATTCATTGTAAATGCTTGTCTCCAGTTTGCAAACCATATAACTGGGTGGCCAAACTTATCATGCAACTGAACCCTTGTTGCTGTGAAACACTAAACATTTTGGTTTTCCACTGGCACCTAGCTGAAAGTGCTCTTTTCCTGAATGACCACAAACTGTGGGCAGTAACTTCCTTGTCTGCCTAGGGATTCAGGAAAATTGGAAATGGGAAAACAAAAGTTGCAAATGTGATCTCTGGGACAAATTATAGAAAAAAAGACTGCTCAGGCTGAAATAATTAAGTTTGAGTAAAACCCCTCTTGTGACTGTCTATAAAAACAGTTGGAGTAGAGAATTTCTGTGTGTCATTCCTCGTTGACTATCAGGAAAGCCGAACAGCTAATGAAAAAAGTGATGACAGGCCTGACCACATGACGTAAGGCCGTAACAATGAGTGTTAAACTTTTAACTTCCACATTCAGCTGTCTATCAAATGTCTACAAGAAGAGTAAAAGCTGTGCCTAATTATGCTTACACTGCCCTCACAAATCCTAACCATTAGAGCTCCTACGAAGCAGTAATATCCCCTGAAAAGGGTGGAGAAGCAGCTCCACCCTGTAAGAACTGCACCTGAGCTCTATCACTGGACTGCTATCTCCTCCCTGGACAGATTTTGAAGAACCACCCACCACACCTAAGGGATAGATACATTTAAACATGTATCTTTGCCCAATCACACTTGCAATGCTGTATTTTTTTATTATTATTTCAATTATTTAGATAATTTTAATAGTATTTTTTATTTTGTGCAAGTTAGTCCTTGTTTTTACAGTGAGAGAATTTCAGGGAAAGTTTGCCCTCATTGGAATTTGCTATTACAGACATGGCCTTGAACTTCTATTTTCATTGCACTAATAACCAGTCCATCAGTTTGTTCTCCTATTCTCCCCTACTGAGACTGTTACTAGAGTACTGCACAGGCATTTCTTTACAAGGTTTCTACTTTATCAGTACAGAAGACTCCATTTATGTACACCGAAGTACATAAGTACATTTTCCACATTACCTGAAACTACTCCACTGTAAGTCATCACACTAGTGTAACTTTATATGCTCATACTATTTTTGTCTAAATTTTTACATAAAAATGAGTTAAGGGCTCATGGTCATAAATCAGAGGCGCATGGAAAAAATATCACACGATCCAGAAAAGTGTCCTGGATTTTTTACACTGACCCCCTTTACATCTTTCATATCTGGGCAATATCACAGAATAGGAGGGCGTGACAATCGTCTCTCTTGCGTATGAGAAGCAGCTGTTAATGTTCACTGAAAACGAATGGGAATGGAGTTTAGGAAAACATGTTTTAATAGTATTGCACTTTAGTGGTTGTCCTAAATAAGGACATTAGTCTACTTTAGGTATAGCCGAGAAGGCCTCTAATCTCATAGAACCAGTCAGTCAATCTGTATTGATCAGTATCTAATCTATATTTCATCACTACAAATCTCTCTCTCTACACCCCATTCATGGCAGTGGCACAGTGTGAATCATATTGAGTATGGCTCATTTGTGATAAGAGATCTGTAGCGGTATTTTAAATCTTCAGTCTTCCCCAAATTATATAAACTTAAACAAACTCACTCATCATCCGTGACTTCTTTCCCGTTCAACAGGTTTTTCCCACTTGGTGCATAATCCCACAAGTCCTCAATGATCCCCACATAGTAAACTCTCTCCCGTCCTTCCGCACAGGAAGAAAGGAGAATCAACAAACTTGCCAAAAGCTTTAATGTCCCTTCCATGTCCAAATGACTGTCCCGTCAGATGCAGGGTCGAGTGTCCAGCGGGGTTTGGTTCAAGAGGAACAAGAGAAAAGCTCCGTTAACTCCCCCATGCAAGCACGCATTTGCATTACAGCGGGCTGCAACACTTATGAAACTCTGCTAACAGTTGGGCTATTCAGCGTGACAGCGACGACGTGACCGCCTACTATGGTATCAGACGTACGGGGATAAAATCGTCCATAAAACAGGACGTTTAATCATGCCATCTGTTAATGGGAAATCTGAGCAGTAGGGGTGAGTGCATGGCAATGAACGGAAACTCTCACATGCTTATTAATTTCATTTAATTTCTTTTTTTTTTATTAATAAAATGTCCATATGCTGTAAAACTCTCCAAGATAGCCTAGCTGAAACCCCTTGAATTCAGAAGACATACCTTTTGATTTTAACTGCATAGTCTACCTGAAGAAAAGCACGTCAGCACGAGCTTGCATTGTTTTGTTTTGTTTTTTTTTCAGATGGGGTATAGTCGCACAAATTTAAAATAGGTGCAGGCATAACACAATACCAGAAGCCAATGTAGAGTGAAGAGTCGGCTAAATAAGGTAATAATAAGGTGCAGTGCTTCGCTGTTTAGTAAAAACATAAAATAAATAAATAAACCTTAGTAAACTGAACTAAATCAAGTTACCACAAGTTCTGGAGCAGAGAGCATCTTTACAGTTTGATTCGTTCACTTTTTGCACTGCGCCCTGCACAAGTGAAATATTGTGCGCGCCCGCGCGTATACGCCAAGTATTACGGTAGGAGCCAAACTGGCATCAGCGTAAAATTATATGCCAGCTCTACATTGATGCGTGGTACATTCAAATACCAGGAAGCACCTCGGGGATTCATTTGATATTTTGTTAAACGGTTCTTTTAGTAACAACACTGTGCAGCTCTGAATACCTGATTGAACCTGAAGCACTGTGTCATTGAAGTCACCTAGAGGAGTCAGAGTGACACCTGCTGATCACCTGCCTGTAGTGCAAGTGCAGAGATCCAGTCTAGAAAACTAACAAATATACCCAAATTTACCCAAATCACCTGCACAGCAGGTTCATAAGATATCCAAACTACTTTAAGCTCTCTGGGATCCTAATTCTAATACTCACCACATATCTGTCAATATGTGGTATACTGATGGATACATAGCAGTGATGTAGTGTTAAATTAAGCAGTAGTTCAATTTGAATTTGGCTGTGTTGTTGTCTTACAGGCAAATAAACAGGGATTTATCACTTGTTTAACTAAAAAAAAAAGTATGTATCTGCAGACTGATGCATTGCCATACTAGCACACAGGTTTGGGTATATTGGGTCTCAGACTCTCAGAATATAGTCCCACACTCTCTGTACTGTATTATATATCCTGCTCAGACTGTACATTAACAAAGTCAACTTAACACAATGAAGTCCCAGGGCCCAAAGGTCAAGAGTGTGTTTTCTTTCTTTGTGTTGTAGGGAAATAGTCCCCTTGAAGTTCCAAACCCATAGAAAATCTTTCAGTCAAACAATTTAACCATAAAATGCAATTTGAATAGTGTTGTTATCGCTACCATCACTAAAAAAAAAAAAAAAGACAGTGAGTAAATGAATGAGTGAGGTTTCAGGTATGAAACAGTTTATTGAAGAACCAGGCTACCCAATACATGTAATCTGTTACCTTGCAACTCTATATGACTACAACAGAGCTATGCTCATACAGCTAGGCACATAGCTTTTCATCTCACCCATACTAAACTTTCTAAATCCTCTGGGTTTAATGCTGGCAGTTTGACATAAGCACTCTGCCCAAGTAGCTCCCAGTGGCTCTTAAGCTGACGTTTTGAGAGTTTCTGAGGACTGAAACCGAATCAGTCAACTTTTTTGAGAAGCTGAAAAGTTTTGTACTTTAGTCTGTCATTTTTAAACTCAAAGTACCTGAAAATTAAACATCCCAAAATGCATTGAAAATGAATGAAAATATGATTTTCTACAAGTGAACACTCCAAATTCTATACAATTTCTGGTGGAATACACAGTTACCATTTATGTAGTACAAATATAGACTACAACGTTTTCTGTATTTTAGGCACTATCATTATTATTATCCATCTATCCTCTCACCCCTCTCCTATAAACACTCCTCCATCCATTTTCCATACGCTTATTCCAATTCAGGTAAGCGGTAAAGTAGATGGAGCCTATCCTAGCACGCAGGGAAACACTTTGGAGAGGTCAAGACATAACTACACTGAACATTTAGTCATCAATTCACCTTACCTTGTAAGCCCTGTATACCTACATACTGGTATGTTTTTGAATCAGGGTTGACCCACAATTTGGATATAAAAGCCAAAATTATTTGTTATGAAGCTAAAGACAGCTAATAGTGAGAATGACCCAGTCCATAGTCCGTTATCGTGCACATCTACTGTATTACATCGCGTGACCGCGCTTCCTGCACCGTGAACACGCACTGCTTGTTCACTGGTACTAGGCTACTACAGACATGGCTGCCTTCAGCAAGATACCGCACAACTGCTACGAGATAGGACATACATGGAACCCATCGTGTGTGCAGTCTGCTGTGGAAGTAACGAGGGGAGCTCTGGAGGTCTCCTTCAAAATATACGCCCCACTTTATCTGGTAAGTTATGCAATATGACCCCAGAAAATGGACTGAGAGACAGCGGGGCTAACGCCAGTTAGCCATGCAGCGCTAACCGGCCGGTTAAGTTAACAGCGAACGTACGTCGTTAAGATTAGCTGTCATATAGAGTTGCACTCGGGGGCCAAGTTCAGCTCAAGTTCATGTTACTATCTACATGATTTCAGTGACAAAGACCATTTGCCCACTCTAAACGCACAACCTGACGCGGTGTATTCAGGATTAGCTGGCTAATTAATTGACGTTAGCCAACCTGGGGGAACGTCAGGAATGGAAATTGAATTCAGTAGTTGGCTTGTTTCACTCTACCTGTCAACTAGTTACTGCACTCGCCTGGGTGCTCTTTTGAATGAAGCCACTGTCTAGCTCCAGTTCTGGCATAACGTAGATAAATATGACTTACCATATGTGTCCAAAGTCCCTTATGTGCCAGAGCTAGACCCAGACACAGGTCAATGGTAGCTGAGTGGCCTAAAAGAGGCTATTTGAAGATATAGGTATGAATCATATCTTAGGTAAGTGTCACAGCATAGAGTAACTTGTATCTTCACATATTCACAACAAGTCATATTAAATTTAATATAGGAAAACTACAGACTCACTGGGGCCCTGGCAGGTTTGTCAAGTCTGTTCAATAATTTGAATCCACTCTTGTGTGAAAGCAGCAACACTTTTACATTGATTGCATGGCAAATTGTAGTTACCCTCTAATTCCAGCTCAGTAAGTGACTGCTGCCCATCTTAATGTGCATTGCAGATAGCAGCCATCCTAAGGAGAAGGAAGAAGGAGTACTATATCAAAAGGCTTCTTCCTGAGATCCTACTGTCTACCTCTTTCCTCACTGCCAATGGAGGTCTCTACATTGTTTTCTTCTGCATTCTCAGGTAAGAATCTACTTTATATTATTAGCTACACAGATAGACACACACACTCACACACAGGCACGTGTACAGGGTGTCACTCATAGTAGGACTTTTATCTTGGGATCAAAGTCTTGTCTGAGGACTTGTCTGAGATTGGCAGTTATTGGTTCATTCACGTTTTTTTTAGTCTGTCATAACTTCAAAAATTGAAGTGAATAATGCTGTAGTCAATGCTGTTTGCCACACCAATATAAAGCTCCATTAAGGGCAAGCTTCAGTAGATGTAGGCTAAAGGTTACAGTATCCTGGCTGCTTGATACTGTGGACAGTTTGCCTCTGTGGCTCTATGCATGTGCATTTTCTTGGAACTGAATGAACTGTTGAATTGTGAAGCTTTTTGTATATGGTTCAAACCAACAATGTGTGTACCAATAAATTAAGTATGTACACGGCAGAGTACGGTAATGTTTTGATATCACAGGTTAGAAGCTGGGCTTTCTAGAATGGGTAGAGAGTTGCTCATGGCTTAACTTTTTCAGCTCTGCTGTTCCCTCAGGTGGGTTTATGATTGCTGTGTGGCTGAGCTTTGTTCAAATCCCCAGAACTTTATTTTAAATTCTAGTTGAGATCCCAAGCTTTCCAAAGATACCAAATATGTCCTGCTGAATAACAGTCAATTGTGTATAAAATGATGTACAAGACATCTAGATATTTTCTATTTGATGTAATGCTGCAGACATAAAACAAGGGCATTTTGGGTTTGAATATTTCACTCAATGTAAGTGTGATGTTGCTTCAGTGAAGCATTGCGATTAACAGATGCAGAATACGTATGTAACATTGTCGTACAATATGGAAAAACATGTTTGTTTTTCTAGCTTTGAAGCTACTTAAGGGGAAATTTCAGGGAAAATTGGATGTCAAGGGGTTAAAGAACTGAATTGACTTTTCTCAGCCATACAAATATCTATGCATATTCTTCAGTTAATTAGTTTTTACCTTTTATTCAGGAAAATGTGAGAAATTATGTGATTATTTCTGCCTTTAGGAAACTGTTTGGAGGGTTTTATTCCTGGTCATCTGGGTTTGGTGCAGCACTACCTGCCTCCTATATCGCCATCCTCATAGAGCGCAAGAGCAGGTGAAACTCCTGTCTTTTTTGTTGTGGTTTCTTCCATCACCCCTTCTCTGCACTCCTTCCTATGCACTGATGTAAAAAAAAAGCCAAGTCATGGCACTACACGAAATAACTCATGTTTTTTGGGTTAAGCTATTGAATAGCTCCAACATTACCATGCGGATGTTTTGTCAGCATCCTCAATACATTAAGCACTTCTCTCTTTCTCATCCCTCCCAGGAGAGGCCTGCTGACGATATACATGGCAAACCTGGTAAGAGCTACTCTGTTCACTTAACAATTATTTGGCTGCTCCTGTTTTTGTCTCTATGTACCTGTGTCATCTTGTTGTCAGGCTACTGAGACCCTGTTCCGCATGGCAGTGACACGAGGCATCATCAACCCCCTCAAACACGGCGAGGTATGAACAGAGGGCGGACAAGGGGAGGTGAAATAGTGGTAGATTACAGAGTAGTGTATAGGCCAAGTTTGTCAGTGTACAACATGGATATGATTGCTTTATCTGTTCAGGAAGTGAATGAGTGACAAGGCCAGATGCCTATGTTTTACATGCTGTCTTGATGCCCTCTTTCATAATTCTGCTTCTTCATTAGGTGCTCTTGTTCTGCATAACTGCATCGCTCTACATGTTCTTCTTCAGGTAAGTGCAGGACAGGGGACAGATGATTATGGTGAAATGGCATGAAAAAACACCAAATATCAAAAGCAACAGTTGTGTTTAGAGTTTGTCATTGAATTTGTTTTGTGCTTTATAGGTGTAAAGATGGTCTCAAAGGCTTTGCATTCTCTGCATTAAAGTAAGTTGCTCACATTATGGCTGATGCTATATTTTAGGTATTTGGATAGATTGCCGATGTTGCAGTAGAGCTTACAGAACCCTTGTGCATTTTCTTACCCAGGTTCATTGTTGGGAAGGAAGAGATTCCCACTCACTCAGTCTTGGTAGAGCAAAACTATCCTCTGCCCCTAGAGAGGATAGCTGCTGTAGAAACTGAGGAGTCACAGGGATCAGCAGAGCGCCCTGCCTCCAGGAGGAAAACCCTGCTGGCTTTCACCAGGGGGCTGCTAGAATCAATGTGAGAGAAAACACCTCTTTACACACAAACATTAATTTTTATGGCTTTGTCTACACGCTTGCAATGTACCAAGTAACCTTTTAATTCTTTTTTTTTTTTTTTTTTAATCCAGATGTAAGCATGGTCCCAGACATAGATGTTGCAAACACTACCAAGACAATTGCATTTCCTACTGTGTCAAAGTAAGAGCCTTTCTCACCCATGGTATCACCTCACATTGTTCTCATTCGTAATAATGCTTTTCCATATTATGTCTGAGTTTCATGCTAACACTAGTAAAACTTATATGAAATGTCCAGGGTTTTGTCAGGATGTTCAGTGTGGGATACCTGATTCATTGCTGCCTCAAAGTGCCCTCAGCATTCAGGCAGATGTTCTCCAAACCCTCTCGGCTCCCCTCTCTCTTCTACAACAAAGAGAACTTCCAGCTAGGGGCCTTCTTGGGCTCTTTCGTCAGTATCTACAAGGTATCTTTCTTACTGTCCCTTTACCTCCTATAAAATGTATTTCTAGCCTCAACTTTTTCCACCCCCATAATCACAAACTTCATTTTCTCTCCCACTCCCTTTTCTGGTGTTTTTTCAGGGTCGTTTCACACTAAATGCACAAGATTTGTCATTTCAGTGTGTTTCATGTTTTTATGGCATATAATTGTATCTCCACCCTTGTCACCTGTATCATTCTGGACTGTGCTCTAACAGTGTTTACAGTTTGAGCTGTCAGACCCGCTGTGAAGACGAAAGCTATGTAAATCCACTCCACTTGCACGTCTGCACCCTTTTGTGTCCAGTGTGAAACAGACATCATAGTTTTTCAGTTACATTCGTATCCGTCCCTCGAATTGTCATGTGAATATTTGTCTTTTTCAAATGAATTTCTCTTTCACCCAGGGAACAAGCTGCCTCCTGCGTTGGGTGCGTAACCTTGACGATGAACTCCATGCACTCATAGCTGGTAAGACAGCATTGTGTTAACTGCCCAATTAAATCCTCGGAGAACAATCCTCCTCGGAATTTGGTCTGTCTCAGCTGATTTATTCTCATCCTGCCCTTGTTCACTCTCTCCTTCTCTCCTGTGCTCCTGAAGGTTTCCTGGCCGGTATCTCAATGTTCTTCTACAAAAGCACAACAATATCCATGTACCTTTTCTCGAAGCTGGTGGAGGTGAGAACAAGTTGTTTTCTTGTTTGTGCATAAGGTTGTTACGGTTGCACATCTGGAGTGAATCCCAGTAAAATCATGTTGTCAAGAAACTGCACATACAACAACTGCACTTTTAGTTCTCAAGAGGCAGGGACAAAAAGTAATTACTGATTATCCTACAAGATGGAATTCCTCGGAAACATGACTTCAAATCAGGGGCTTTGTGCGAACATATTCCCATCCATTCCAGACTTATATCTTAGCAACAACAACAACAAAAAAAAAAGCAACAAAGACACACATCCCAAGCTGATCGGCCCACCTCAGGGGATTAAGTCTGTAACAATCAATCAACAAAATCAATAAAATTTGTTGTTGTAGTTGACTACAATATGAACTTATAATAAAAAAAATGTGTTAGGAAAGTTATGAAAAAAATCTGAATAGTTGTCAGTTGCAACACCACGGGGAATATTTACCCTCCTTTGGCTCAAATTATTTCTGGATATGGCCATGCTCCAGACAGTTGGTACAGTGCCTGCATGAAAGCGTGCCAGGATACATTCTTTAAAAAAACCTGCATAAAAGTATCTGTATTACTCAATTTGCAGTACAGGCCGGCTCTAATGGATCACAAAATAAAAATAGCCAAGATGCATTTAAGCTGGCAGGCCTGTAGCAGACACTCGCTCCCTATGTCTGATGACAGTGATGCAGTGGATTAAATTTTGATTTACAGGGCAGTAAAAATGTTATGTTTTACAGAGCTTTTCTACGCTGGTCTATGTAAAAAGTTTTCCTCACCCACTATTTTACTTTTTAATTCAAAATTGTTCAGCTGGTAATGTTACCCTGTGGAAGTTTAAAGCTGTAGTGAAGATGATGTAAATGTGATTTGTAAATAATTTGTGCTAATACAGTTACATTTATATATAAATTTTAATATGCTGATCATTTTATAGAAAACTGCAATATAATGAAGTATATTAACCTCTATTAACCATTTTATAAGAGGGAAACACAAAGCAGTGCACACAAATCACCCAGATGGTTTTGTGCCTCATTCAGAAAATTATAACTACTTAATTTTTGTGAAAACGCTGTTGCAGATTTAAGAAATTTACCTCTCTCTGTTCATTACCCAGTTAGCTTTTATCAGCCTGTTTGATATCACTCTCTGTGCAGACCATGTACTTCAAGGGCATCGAGGCCGGCCGCTTCCCTTACTTTCCTCATGCGGACACAGTCCTATATGCCATCTCTACTGCCATCTGTTTTCAAGCTGTAAGTAACATATGCACACACACACAAGCACATGCTCACACACATAATTATGTTTCACAGTTATGACAACTTTGTAGCTTAGTAAGGATATCTTGTATTATTCATCATCATTCCAGGCTGTGATGGAAGTGCAGAACCTCAGGCCGTCATACTGGAAGTTCCTCCTGCGGTTGACTCAGGGCAGGTATGATGGTGTCTTTTATTACAGACCTGTAAATCTGTTACATATTTGTTTGAGGATCGGTTCCAGAGTATCATTTCCACCAATGAAAGGTTTTATTTTGTGCAATTTGAGCATGTTTACTCAGTCACGAAATGGCTGAGTGAATGTAGGTGTAGGTGGCTGGTGTGTCACACAAATTTGGAATAGGACTTTTAAACTATATTTCCATTTCAGAGTTGTTGTTTTTTTCAGTATCCAGATTTTTGCGTTCTATAACACAGTACTCTCTTGTAGATAGTTAATGACTTCAGTGATATTCAAGTGAGTTTTGCTTTGATGCCAGCAACAACTTTCTGCCAGTAGGATTTGTATTTTTCCAAATTGGTAGTGACATAATTTTTCACGGAAACACTTCAGCTCCCTTCTCCACCCCCAGGTTTGCTCTGATGAACCGACAGTTGCTAGATGTGTTTGGGACTCAGGCCTCCAGGGACTTTAAAGGCTTTGTGCCCAAACTGGACCCCCGTTACACCACGATGCCCAGCCAAACAGTGCTTCCACCTGGAGCCGACATCCAACTGGGCTGAACTGGGACCAAGCTCAGGGACCAGAGGGGCAGGGGGGACAGCAGAGGGGGTGGGATCACTACCATCCCACCACGCGCCCTCGGCTTCAGTGTAACAAGGAGAGGAAGTGGGCAGCTTGGCTCTTCTTATGGACCAGCTTGAGGATTCTTTTAAAAGTGTTATAGCAGTTCAGAAATGGTGATCGGGTGTATTGAAATGGGATATGGCCCTAATAGGCCAAGATGTGTTCAAAGCAAGCTGTCTTGAATGTCATCTTTTTTGTGCCGTGCACATGCACTTACAAATTGTGATTGAACGTATACAGGTAGCTGCTAAAATAAAAGAAACACCAGAGTTTGTGAAAAATTCCAGGTATATGGAAAGTTGATGAGATGTATTTTTAAGTTCTAATCAGACCCTTAAGAAGTCAAGGAAAATACCGATAATTACAAAGCTGTCAACATCGCCCAGTAGTTATTCATTTGCATGTTGATAAGCTTGCAGGACAACATTAATTTATGCAGAACTGAGGACAGTATAATTTTTTTAAATTGATACAGAACATGCAAATCAAATCCTAATGAGGCCTTTCTATTCAAATATATCTTGAAAAAATGATTTAAAGATTTTTTTTATCTCAGAGACAAAAGTTGTGGTTGACCTCATGGCTTGGGATGACAAAACATAATTTATAGCATCTCAATAAGCAATTCACTGAAAAGTGTCAGTGAAAAACACAACTTCAGTTAATATGCAGTGATGTTCCTTTTAGTGTTTCCTTATTTTGCAAGTTACCTGTGAGTTATTAGTTGACAAACTGACCAATATTCTTGAATCCTCTTTATTTTAGAATAAGAATAGTGACTCAACTGATTTTGACTGATTTAAAAGAAGAAATGGTTTGAGATCAGTATTCCGTGATCATTTTTGAAGACAGACTTTTGCCATGAGAAAATGGGTGCAGAACTGATTAAATATATAAATATGTAGCCTTATTAAAAATTTTATTCTATAGACAATGAGACGATGTTCAGTTTGTGTTGCTTATGCTGCTGTTGGCCATTGTGATTCCAAATATGCACAGTCAAGCATGGACCTGGAAAGTAACTACTTTTAACTAGTTACTATACTTGATTTTTTTTAACTTTAAATATCTACTACTCTTACACTGAGTTTTACTTTTAAACATGACAATAATTCATCAAATTATTTGCAAAGGCCACACCACATTTGGCAGTTGGTTTATTTGGAGGAGATAACAGAATCTGAGCAAATGGTTTGGTAATGTATCTGTTAATTACAGGCCACTATTTTACTATGGTTACAGCTCATTAACACTGAAATAATCACTAAACTCACATTAAAGACAGCAATGTGCAATAAATAAAGCTAAGAAAATATACAATGAATAACTTAATTGTTTACTAGTAATTACTGATTAGCTTACTTACTTAGCTAACTTAATTTACACAATGAATGAATACTTTCTCTAGGTCTCTTTTCACCTCTGGTAGATATTGAGGACAGAATTGGTAATGTCATAAGGAAGGTTTTGATGAGAAAAGGCTCCTCTGCTAAGATAAGAAACTATTTGATTTGAAAATGTGCATTGTATTTGAGCTACAACGAAAATCCACACAGACAGCAAAGAACCAGGACTTTGAAAAGTCATACTCATGCACAAGATATGTGGAGCTGCTCAGCGAACCATTTGAAGAAGACTTAAGTTTAGGCTTCATAGAATTCACAGTGTGAACTTGATTTTTTTAATCAAAGCTCTGAACCAGACACTATATCCCATCATACTCACAGTCATCCAGCTCCATCTTTTTCAACTCTGTCGGTGGAGCCTTACATATGTTTGACTTTTTCTGAATATTAACTAATACAGACCAAACTCCTCATAGTAGTAATATGTTTACATGCCTAAACACAGTTTGAAAGGAAAACGTTTCACAGCTTAAATAAACCCCATAGGATTTGTGTTAGTTGTGTGAATTTGATTTGATGTGCAGTGTACATAAAATGAAAATTTACTTCTGTCTTCTCCAGCATGAACCGTACATTGATAGAAATGCTGTTCACCTAGGAACTTACTGCCAGATGTCAAAGCAATTGTCTGAAACTAACAAAGAAGCCCAGTTCACTGTTAAGGATAATTGTTTTTGAATGATGATGCTTGTCAAGGGGATATGGGAGTTTCAAAGTGATTTCAATTCTTTGAAAAGTGGAAGGTAATCCAGCTTTGAATTGCACGCTTTGCTGCCCAAGCAATAAATAGTGAAGGTGGGTCTGAAGTTAATGCAATAATACAAAACTACCACAGGTATTTCCCTCGGATAATGTCAAATTTAATGGCTTAATTCATGCAGTACACACTACACAGAGCCTCATGTTAGAGCTTTTAAGTATGACAGCTTCATTCGAGGCACTTGTGAGATTATTGGAGTAAACTGGATTGTAAAATAGTTCTGTGTTCTCGCTCATAAATTTGATCTCTGGCAGTTATGTCAAAATTGCAGTTTGCATTCAATTCTCCAGCCCAGCTTTAGAAACACCTGACCTTCACACCTTTGTAAGGGGAAGCCATGATTGTGGAAAAACACCTTATGACAGAGTTATAATTCACATTGAAGCAGAGATTATTTAAAATCAAGTGATGTCTATCATTCAGAATTATAGTCCAAGCTACAGATATCATTAATGCAAATGTTTGCAAATGTAAAAATGATGTATTGACTTTATATTAAAATATTTTGTTGAATCTTGGTGCATGAATTAACATTTTTCTTTTCTGGTCTGGATCTAATTTTAATGTCAAATACTGCAGGATGACTGACATGCATATTTTTAAAGAGCTAAGTTTGTGCATTTGATCTTTTACTGATTGATTGACTGACAGACATTTCTGCATGACTCTGGGCCTAAACATAGTAAGCACATTCAACAGGTATGATATGAACTATTCTTAATAGTAGTTGTTGGTTATGTATATTTTTAGTGTTCAACCATGAAAATTAGTCTCCTACCAAGTCTCCAAACAAAAACATTTGTTGTGCTTTCTCAAAGTCAATTTTCTTCAGTATTTGGTATGTCCACTATTTGCCTTAATCACAGTATGGACTGTGTCTGGCACTGTTTTTGTAGAAATTGAGAATCCACATTATTCCAGCACTTAATTAGAGCATCCCAGAGAGACTCTTGATGTGACAGTGTTTCACATTTAACCTTTTCATATCTTCCCAGATGTATTCAGTGTGGTTGGAGTCTGGTGACTGTGCAGGGAGAGCCATGGAAGTCAAGTACTTTTTGCTCTCCAGTTGCAGCCATATAGATCAAACATTTCTGTTTTTAAACAAGACCCCTTTCCATACTTAAGCAGTTAACATTAACATCCTGCTTGGCCCATGCTAGAAGTTTAGACTTGTTTTGTTGTCTAAGAAGTGGTTTGGAAACTGCTACTCTTCCATTAAGGCCAAGTCATCTTTTGATTGCACTTTCAGTAAAAGGAGTAGGGTGTTCTTTGTTCAGTTGGTTTTGTGTCTTGGATACAGATGCTGTTCTGTCTTGTGAAGACATTAGCTTGATATACTGTGTGGTCAGTTCAGGTCTGCCTGGTCTTGCTTTGGATGAAAATGACGTGTGAAAATCTATCTAGCATGCAGTGCTGCCCCCGTAGAAACTCCCAGTTTAGCTGCAGTTTGGCACAGGGGTAGTGGAATAACTTTTCAGCCCTCAGGGGAAGAATATGCTTCAATTTCTGCAGAAGAATAAACTGCTTCACAAAGCTACTTTGATATTGTTACAAACTACTGGAAATTACAGATAATTTGATCAGAGGCACCAACAAAACAGTAAGGGACAGAGGACTACATTCATTTAGTCAGCATCTGGCATTAGTCAACAGACCAAAGCAATTCACACTGTGTAGTAGAAGCCTACATTATGTTAATATTTCAAAAAAATATACTGTGTGACAATTTGAGGAAGCCTGTTGTATATTTGTAACAGT
>OMKZ01017924.1:43359-53928 GCA_900302535.1 Neoniphon sammara | reverse complement strand
CAGCCACACAGCAACCAGCGAGGGTGAAAACATCAGCACACAAGCACCAGCACAAAGCACAACCATAATTCCTCTAATAGGCTTTAGAGGTCATGCTCGATGGGAGAGAAGACTAATTCTGACACCTCCAACATTCTTAATACCGTGATAGTGAAAACAAATGCATAAAGCTCTTTTGCTCCTCTCTTTCTGCTGCCTGGTTGCCAGATCCGTTGTGATTTCCCAGAAAGAAAAAAAAACACAACATTAGCATACTTTGATGGTAGAAGAAAAATCAGGCCATGCCGGCGTCTCAACTTTTAATAAGTGGGTGTTTGATATGGCTGGTTGGAAAACTGATGAATTAAGCTTAATCAAATTTTAAAGGAACAAGCGAGCATTACACCAAGTAAACAACCTTTAACTAGGTTGGACAATGAGCACATTATTACTTTAGAATGGGTCAGAGGAAATTCAAACAGCTGAGTGTAATTAATGCCATGCAGTTTTAATGTTTAACCGTTTCAGTCTGTGGACATTATAAATGTGAGGATGTGCATGGTACGTCAGATCAGATTATTCTAACGTTGTGCTGGCAAAAATAAGAAAAACAAAAGACACAAATAAATAAAAAAACAAATTTGTGGGAAATACTATCACAACATATTGTTCTTGCTCAGTAAAGTTTGCGTTCAGTGCTCAGAGATTGCGAGCTGGTTGAGCTTCTTGCCTCTGGAGCCACATGTAAGCTCCTGCTGGCAAAATCTCACACTGTGAGATTTTGCCTGTGAGACTCACAGAGCTTTCCTTTTTGTATCCCCATTACTCTGAATCCCTCACTACTTTCCCACTGTCCTAATAAGCAGTATAACCACTAGAGGTGAGCGGACCACCAGCTTTCCTTAAATCATGCAATGGGTGATAGGTACTTTCATTCTCAAGCCAATAATGGAAATAATAAACCAGTATAATTTTTACAGCACTTTTTGCTGTGATACACCCCTTCACCTGAGCCCTGCTTTAATTTACTAGCTTACCTGTTTCTGAAAACCTTAATATGGTCGGTGATTATAAGCCACCATAAGCTGTGGGGGCATCTTATCTGCCTAATATCCTGCCATAATCACCATGTCATATTAAACATAAACAGTTATGCTAATGACATAAGTAACTGAATAAGATGGGTGGTATTAATATGACCTCCATCCAAATTAAAGCATTTTCAAGAAAATCACGAATTTGATTTGTAAATTTATGCAGCAAGATGCTCCAAAATCTAATCATTTATAATGTTTACTCTATAGGGGGAACCAGTGGTGTAAGCATGAATTTTCTATCAATTGTTTTTGAGTTATTATCCTCACAAGATAAACACACGTACACAGACACAGCATGACTCCTTTTGCATCTCCCTTTCAAATATGCACAACAGTTTGAAATAATAACACTGCTTGTGAATTCTTGTTTCAAAAATGTTGAGGCAGCAAGATCCACCTGAGCCTGATGTGGAAAATTGGGCTGCTGACTACGATGAAACTAGACAAAATTGGTACAGATCAGTGCAGCAGTCTTTACCTTGTCCTACCCCTGTGCTCCACATAGCATGCAGTGATCCTCTCCTCCCACATTTCCGCCGTCATCTGATACAAGTTAATCACCTGAAATGAGAGCAAAGCATGTGCACACATGCAGAAACGACACACCGCAGAGCCAAACAACAGGATGCAGGTACAGACAGTGACGCACCACGCTGACCACCTGAAGGTTACCACCAGTCAGAATGACAGCAGATGATTTAAGTGTTGTGAATTCACTCTGTGCTTTCATTGATGGCTTTGGCTCTAGTGGCTCATGGACAAATTACAACTAATTAGTCTGGCCACTTGGAGTGATTGGTTACAAGAGTGAAGCACCCCTACTTAACCTGCAGATCCACCATTAAAGTTTCACGCTCCAACCAAGCAAGCAAGCAAGATCTGCTTTCTCTCAAATCCCCATATGTGTTTGAAACTAAGTTCCTTTCAGCCACATTTTTTATTTAATCATTGTTTTGATTGTTTATGATTTATTTCACTTAATTTATTTGATGATTTCTGATTACATAATTTACTGGGGAAAAAAACATGCACTGATTGAGTGAAAGCAATAGAAGTTTGCCTTAAAATTAAGAATCTTGAGTGGTTAATTGGAGAATCCTGAATGATTAACTATCCTTTTGCCCATAACATCCCATTATCTTTTTTACTAAGCAAAGGTGAAATCAGCCATCACTCACCCTCTTAGGCAGCAGCTCCTCTTGAGCCAAAAAGCCCGGCTTGTGAACGCTGGGGTCGTAATCCCCGTACTGTAAAATCGAGTGTAAGAACCAAAAGAATTAAAAAACACTCCAAACTTAATGGCCATCATGCAGCGTCTCACTGATAATAGCCCAGACGGTGTCTCTCCTGGGAGATGCTCCTAAGGTGAACTTACTGCATTCGCAAGAAGGGGGTGTCACAGTGAATGAATGGAGGCTTGTCTCCCACCAAGTCATTAACTTGCAACTCACATCCAGTGGCCCAGTTATTGGAAGACAGTGCCATTACATGATGCCATTAGAGATATCTCAGAGAGAAAGACTGATATCTCATCATTGTGCCACAGAGCTGGAGTAAGAATGATATCAGGCGTTTTTGAAAGGAGATATGGTGGTATTAGGAATGATTCATTGGCACTGGGGAATTTTCTTTAGGCTAATATAAAGCTATGGTGGAGGCACTTGAATTATGGAGTTTACACAGCCAGGGCTGTGGCAGTGTGTGAATGTTCACCTGCATGTGTGTGTGTGTGTGTGTCTGTGTGTGTGGCTGCATGCTCTGTTCATGTCTTTTGTCAATTAGGCTCTGTTATCCTGTCCAGTTGTGTCTTTGGTTGTCATTGTGATTTCTTGCTGTTGTTGCTGTTTTGTTGCTTTCCTCTCTTTCTTTCATTTGTTTCGGAGTGAACTGTTATTAGAATAATTTGAGTTGTTTTTTTTTACCTCAGCATGGCTGTCATGGCACAAGAGATAAATTCAAGTCATTCCATCTGTCAGAATGAGGCCCTTCACTCCTCTTTACCTTGGCACAATGAAACTTCATCAATGTACAGAAAATAGCATTTTATCTGTATTCTTCATCAAGCAGTATCTACCTACTAAAAGGGAGTACATCTGTATTATTTTGAAACTCTAACTATGCATTTTCATGTCCTGTATGCAAATTCTCACACATCTCCCACAATAATCTTCTCACATGTAAATGAGATTCACCTTGCATTACATAAGATACTATACTATGCAGAATACTACGCATGTATTGTTACTCATATATTCAAGTATGCAATGTGTTGTGAACTATTTTTGCTAATGGTTCAGTTGCTATCATTAACTAGCGAGCCAAGTAGCCTAACATTACTGTCTTCTCCACAGCAGTCATTAAGGCAGCTGAGCAACAAGGGAACCAAGGAGCTCAGATCATATTCAAATAAAATGCAAATTAATTACATCTGCATAGCGCCATGGGACTGTGCATAATCTGTGCTTGTGTTATCTCACCTGCACAAAATCTGGAATTGCATCTCCAATTCCCTGTGTTTCTTAGAGGACAGGTCAAGCCAATGACCTCTCGCTGTCTAAACTCAAGAGTAAAAGAACTAATGACTCATTTATCCTCACTATCATTAAACTGCTTGAAGGAAAAATCCACCCTTGGATAAAATGTTAGATATTTTCAATATGTTCAGTGCATTCTAGGAGTTATTTTGAAATAAATTGCAATTTACTTTTTAGATGTTTCCACTTTTCGACAAATGGCCAAGTTGTACTCAGTTACTAATGATCTACATTTCCCAAGACAACTTCTGACAGTTGTGACAGTTATCAAAGATGGGCGGATGGGCATTTAAATAGAGCTGGCGGGGTGAATACTGGGTGTGTCTATCATCTCGTCTCCATCACTTACTCAAAATGCAGCATATCTTTTAGCTGCATTACATTACGTCCTGTTGGGGCTACTGCTGGAGGATAAATTGGTATCTCTGCCTCTTCTCCGATGGATTTCTCCCTGTGTGAATGTTAAACATCAGTGCAAAATGACAAGTCTGGAAAAAAAGATCCTTGCTCTTTGATTCCAAGACACCAAACCCTGATGCTTATCACTGATGTTTTATATTGCTGAAAAAATATTCTGCTATAACTCCATTGTATCTGCACCAGAAATATCTCGGCATGATGTCACGTTGTCTACATTTGGACCGTTATCAGCGGAGATAAGAGACACATACAACAAACAATGGAACAGGCCCAGAAATGCAAAAGCACATCCCCAGCTGCTGTTTTTTAAACAGTGTTACAGCATTTTAGGGTGGATTTATCCTTTAAATTTGGCAGGAAATAACCATAGCTGTTGACTCCTTGTCTGGTTTTAATCAACAGATGTTTGTCTGTATGATATATGTTGTTGTGCTTTGTTAAGTTTTTATTGTGTTCTCCTATTCAGTGTTGATACTGTTTTTTGTTTTTGCGCACACAGCCTGTAAACCAAACTGAACTGAGCTGAATTGAATTAGCATCCCACAGACTGGAGGAGAGTCTAAAATATCAGCGCTCTAGCTAAAAGAATGGAGAAGCTGCGGGGCATTTATTTAGCTCCGTTCCCTTCAGTTTTTCATCCCCGCACCTTCTACTCTCTCAGTTCCTCACTTGTTTATTTGTAACTCCTAAATATTTGATTATGTATAGACAAAGAAATATTATGGCGTCAACTGGGCTGCGGCTCAGAGAGAGACAGTGTGGGTGTTTTGACATTGCTCGGAGATGCACTCCTGTCTCCACACCTAGATTACAATTATTTGTAAAAACCCTGCACTCAGAGCATCAATAGATTCTCAGAGGACAGGATCGTGTCAATGATTTCACTCTGCGATTATCACCAACAGCAGAGCACTGACTACAGGCTAATGAATATATTGGGGTCAATACAGCCTCTGTCAAAACCTGGGATGATTTTTTGATGTCGATACTGGTGACCAATTTCTTCCCAAACGTAACAGCTGATAACGATGCATTTTTATAAGAACTGTAATACAAATACAGGTTAACATTTTTTCTTTTGAAAGCTGATATCGAAGTCTGCCAATGTATCGGTCCATACTACTTAGAAATGCAGACAGAGTCACTTTGAGGCTTTATTTACAGTACCCTTGTTGCAAACACACCTTTGCCACATCTAGCCTGAAAGAACACTCTAGTTAAAGCCTAAACAGACAAAATTTGACTTTGCAGTTGACCCTGGTCTGCTGCCTCCACAGGTGGCCGACCAAACCTGCGGCTATATTCACACTGAATGCCTTCAACTGTGAACTGCTGTTTATATCTGATTTTTTGGGATGACTGCTTACATCTATTCTAGGATGTAACTCATATGCAATTCCAATATGAAGTGACAGCGTTGTTGAAAAGGGTAGAAGTCTCTTTGAAGCCCAAAAAAAAAAAACAAGGTTTCTCAATAGTGACATTCGGCCTGTGCGCGCCTATCAGCGTGTCATCTCCCTCCCCACTCGGCTGGTTTCCTATCTCCCCGCCCCTGATGGCGTTGGGGCTTAGGCGAGGCGACGTCGCTCCCTACTCAAGCTCCGTGCCGTGGCGGCCCCCCCTTCCGCATTTTCCGGTGCGGCTGTTTCTTGAAATTCCCTGTCAACACCTCCTCGTAGCACCGTGCACACACAGAATACAAAGCAGGAGGTAGCCTCCCCTCTGCAGGCCCTCAGTGGCTGGACTGTCAGCTCTGAGACCATACACACACACACACATACAAAAAAACTCATACATGCACACACATACATATACAAAATGAAGGTATTTTTTGTCAGGGTGGTGTAAATAATGAAATAAAAAACAGGCAAATTAGACTAAACCAAATGTGACTTTTAAACATGATGATTTGGAAAATCTAATACATACTAAAAGGCTCCTTAGAGAACCAAAAAGGATTTTGCTGCGGTATAAACCCAGGGAACTATTTTATGGTCCCACATGCAGCCTCTTTGGCTAATAGAGTGTATTCCAGAATACTCAGGCATGCATAAAAACAGTTTTAAGAGAGTTAGTTGGTCCATGTGAGCGCATACAGATTCACCCATTTCTACTAATTCCTATCATTCCTCCTCCTTATTCACTCTCGGCAACTCATGCAGGATAATGGCGCCTCCTACTTGGCTTTCCACTGCGTTTGTTGTGAATTATACGCCACTTTCTGCTCTGATTGGAAACTGATTACACACAGGGAGTCACTGTGCAATTGTCCCCACCTGACTGCAGCTATGATACAGATCATAAAAAAAACACTCCTTTCAACATTAATATGCTGGAATATACCTCGACATGCACAGGCACACACACACATATGCAACACCTTCATGTCCTATCTTACTCACACTCTCCTCGCTACTACCTTCAGGCTTGGCGTAATCATGATTAAAGATGAGTCAGGGTCCCACTGTGGATCTGTGTAAAATACTTCACAGGCTACTCAATTGTTTCTGCACAAAAACAACTCGAGACAAAAAAAAAGGGGGAGATGGGAGAAGACTGCCAAAAACCTCTCAGCAGCTGCTTCGCCAAACAAGTACCTGTCTGCTTTTTTTCATGCCAACTGAATCATATTGGGCCTAATCAAAGCGGACTGCTGATTAAATGAAAACAGGTTCTGGTCCCATGTTTTCTGCCGTGTCCAGTTTGAGGACGCTGACAGCAGAAAGCACAAGTCTCAAGTTGATTTGGCGAGGCTCTCTTTTTTTTTTTTATCCACACAGTCGGTCTCTTTCAACCAATGCCTGCTAAATTGGCATGGGAAGGCGAGTCTCGACGGGCTCCCAGCCAAGTCTTTGAGGTAGAGCTGTAGTCTCACTAGACCTTGTCCACCTGTCAAAAAACTGCACCTCGCTCTCCCTATCTTCTTCTTGGGGCTTTCGGAGTGATGGGATCCCTCAACCAAAACGACTGAGATCGCCTGAGATTTAATAAGTGCATTTTTTCCTGTGATTTGATTTTCAAAGATTTTAGGTGAGCGACTGTTTGATCTTCTGATGAGAAATGGCATTTTGCTCATGCAAATGTTAATGCAGGATGAATAATACACAGACAGATGGACGAATGCAGAGTCATTCTTGTCTGATAATAAAGCAGTAATTTCTATAAAGTCCACTGACCTTGGCATGGACGGCATAAGAAGCCAGCAGCACAGAGGCCTCGGGCGGACAGTGAATCTCTTCCTCTAGGATCTTCTTCTTTACCTGGGGAAAGAGTAAAACAGGAGCGACTACCAATTATAGTATTGAACCACTTGAACAAGACTCATCTTTTCTCCTCACTTTCTTAACAGTGGAAAAACAAAAAAAAAAAAAAACAATTCAAGCCTAACTATAGAGCAATATCTCTGGTCATTTAGTCATTTGCTGAATCAGAAGATGGTTGTTTATTCAAGAGTGCCATTTTCAGGCTGTGTTCTGGAGGAAAACACCAAAACCTGTCTATACAGGGTTCCTGCAAATTTTCACAGACAAAATTTCAAAACTTTTCCATGACTTTTCAAGGACCCATAATAGAATTTCCATGACCATTCACAACCTGCAAGAACATGAACAGAGGTGAAATTGAAGGAGCATAACGTAACCACACACTGACGCATGTTACGTTACACCAACAACTACATAAAGTCAGACTTGCACCATCAAAAAATTACATGGAAGATGATCCATGGAGGAATGTCTGTAATTAATTTCATTACATACAATAAAATTAAATTCCATGACTTTTCCAAAACCTTTGGTGATTTTACTTAATGTCATGACTTTTCCAGGCCTAGAAAAATAAATTTTAAAATTCCATGACTTTTCCAGGTTGTTCATGAATGTGGGAACCCTGTCCATATATCAGGACATTTTGCCCTTTTCCTTCAATACAGTATCACATGTTCAGTCAACTCAAGAATTACTGGCACCATGATGGAAAGGAGCATACCAAAAAAAATACACAATGGAAATGGAAAAATGGAACAAAACAACAAATTAACTCATCACAAAATCATATTCTGTTCTTAAGCATATATGAAAGCCATATACTTGAGACACTTTTTTCACAGACAAAAAGTTTTTAATTGTTCTGCAAAATATAGGTTTTAAAAATTTTGACACCCCTTCGATAAATATTTGGCAAGTCTCCCTTAGACGTGATAACAGCACTGAGCCTCTTCCTATAATATCTGACTCCTCCATGCAGAAAATGTCAAGATCTTTGATATTCGTGAGTTTGCACTTGTGCTCTGCCCTCTTCAGTTTAGATCACAGGTTTTCAACAGGGCTGAAGTCTGGAGACTGAGAGGGCCACTGCAAAACATTGATTTTGTCTTTCCATAGCCATTTCTGTGTTGGTTTTGATGGGGTCATTGTCTTGTTGAAAGGTTTGTCTGTAGCCAAGTATCAGCCTCCAGGCAGAGACAACCAGGTTTAAATATCCTGAAACATGGTGGAATTCATTATACCATCCATCTTAACAAGAGCCCCTGAACCAAAAGCATCAATGATGCACTGTCATATTTTCCTGTGGGTACCAGGTCCTTTTCCTTGTATGCATTCATCTTCTATCACCAGACATGATGATGATGTGAATGGCCCAACAGTTCAATTTTGGTCTCCTCTGACCAAGACACACAATTCCAGTTGTAGTTTCAATGATGCTTGGAAAAACTCAGATGCTTCAATTTGTGGGCTGTTTTCAATAAGGTCTTTTTTTTTTGTGCAATCTTTTCAGGGAGCTTGTTGACATGGAGATAGCATCTAACAGCTGAAACTTGAAACCTGAAAAACCCAAGATTCCACTAAAGTGTGCAGTTTTGAAACTACGTGATCCATGTCTTCTTCTCTGCCTCCCTCACCTTCTTCCTCACAGTGCATTGGGGCAATAAGCCCATGCATCCTCTATCAATCTATCAATCTACCTATCTGTCTGTCTGTGCAAGTCAACAACCATTTGTCTTTTCTGAGTAGAAGACTCACTGTTTTTACCCACTGGTGATGGATGACAAACAGATTTACATATATGCAACCCCATATTTATGCCACAGTCATTCTACAGTGGCAGGAAATGGGATGGTGAAAGGTATTAACACTGTTTCTGGAGGCGGAGATTAATTTAAAAAATCATTACAGGGGCCACTTTCTTTGCTATGACTGTAAATACCCTTTAGGGGTGCCAATAATGACAGTAATAATAATAACACTTTTTTGGTCATTTCAAAGTAAGTAGGTTCCCCAAATGTTTGAGCAGATAATGTGAATCAATGTGTGTACTTTTTTTTTGTTTTTTTTTTCTTGGAGAGTCATTTTTGCTTTTTTTCATTAAAGGTACCGATAACTCTCTAGCTGCCTGTAGTCTATATTGATTTTCATGAGAGGAGCAAAATCCTTCTCTGGAGATGAAGGAACTGAATCAGATTGACAGGTGATCTAACTTGACTTAAAGACAATGAAAAAACTGAATATCTTTGAGACAGGGCTGACAGTGTACGGTGAAATACAACTTTCTAACTGGGAGCCGTGCTTTAGACAGCCAGAGCTAAATTCCCTGTTTTCATTCATTTCTTCTTTTTTTTTTTATAAATCTGACACATAGGGGAGCCATACATTGGCACAGGTACCAGGTACCAGTGAAAAAGTGGTGTTTGACAGCATTTACTGCGTGGTTTTTCAAAATACCTCTGACTTGTGTTTTCAGCGTCCACAAAATCGACTTCTTATACGCTGAGTACTGCCGGCTGCGACTGCCCCATGGATGCTTCGTTTTTATTTTATGAAGTTCCAGAAAGAGGAAAAGCGACGCCAAGTACATAAGAAGTCAGTGCGATAGCCACATGGGGACCTATTAGCCACACGCCCAAGAACTGCATACCTAAGCCAACTGCATTTCACTTGATCATTAAACTGCTCCAAGAGAGGCAGCTTGCTAGTCAACTGAGCATAATAACAAGTCATAAATGCAGAAGCCCAAGAAATACCATAAAATCAAGTAGTACTAACAAACATCCTTCAGAATCAAACAACTTCCCCTCATCTGTTCCAGCTCCTCCAACCGTGAAGCTGATTCAGTCACAAACTAAATATGTATGGCGCACAAAGCTTCAGGCTGCGAACATGTTTCAGCCTTAGTTATTTAAGTGGGGAAATTCGGTGCTTCAAAACCATATTTGTAAAGCCAGTCATGTCGTCTCCTCTTGTTGTGAACTAACAAAGGCGTAGAGCCAGAGGTGACAGTCCCCAATCGTGGGAAGCACTAAGAGGCAGAGACTTCCAATCTGGTTTACAAATGAGGCGATGTTGTTGCCAAGACCGCAGGCCGAGGTGACAGACACGCGTGTGTGTGCCTCTGTTTTTTGTAAATTGTGCAAGTTACGTGAGGTGTGTGTGTGTGTGTGTGTGTGTGTGTAGCTGGGTCGGTGATCATTTCTGATAAGCACTAATCCAGCTGTCATGCCTGTGACACTATCTGAACAGAGGCCTGCTCCCGACATTATAGGA
>OMKZ01017924.1:0-43339 GCA_900302535.1 Neoniphon sammara | reverse complement strand
TAGGATATACTCCTGCTCAGTCTGTGTGAACATGTGTGTGTGTGTGTGTGTGTGTGTGTATGTGTGTGTTTGTGTGTAGCTGGGTCGGTGATCATTTCTGATAAGCACTAATCCAGCTGTCATGCCTGTGACACTATCTGAACAGAGGCCTGCTCCCGACATTATAGGAATTAATGAGTGTGGCGTAATAAGGAGACAGCCGATGCGAGGCACTAGACATTTGTATTCTTCTCCCCTTGTTGCTGTGTACCACTTTAACTGTTGAGTAATTTGTCGGCTGTAGTCTTTTGTGAGGCAGGTTCCCCTCTGAAAATAAATAAATAAATAAATAAATAGCTTAAACTACCTTTAAACGGATTAAAGACAAAGAGGGACTTTTTATATGCCGTGAGCAGATAAGAGCTTCTACTCCAAATAGCGAGGAAACACAGGCACACCGCTGTTTTAAGCTGTGTAACTAAACCAGCACAATGGACTGGATATGACAAGGTTGCTGGATATGACGGGGGGATGGCCAGCCCATGGAGAATATGTCATTAACTGGGCCAATAACTGAGCCCTTAAACCTAATTGGTAATTGATAAATGTAGCCGGTTGAATCGGACGGCGGGGGCACAGTTACAAATCTCATCTCTTGCGAGGGGGAATAGTGTCAGGCTCCGCAGGAATTCCCCGGAGAGTATTAAGTGAAGAGAAAGGGCAGTGGTAATATGTTGTGCATTGATTCCACATGGCTGCACACAATCAGAACGGGGCAATGGAGAAAGTGTATTACAGAGAGCTCTCCTCAGCACCTTGTCAGAAAGTGTGTGGACGCCTGCCCCCTGTTGGCATTTGATCAGGAAGGTTGACGCTGCAGACACGATGCATTAACTGAACGGCTGGTGGCCAGGTGTGAAAGGCATAATCCGAACTTCACAGGGCATTTCGGGCCACCTTAAAGTGGCAAAGATCAAATCTTTAAGCCCTGCTTAATCTCTCTCTGCACCAAACTCGCTTGAACACGATCACCACCCCACAAACACACTATTTTCCTTTTTATTATTATTATTTTTCTTTCGCTCAAAGAACTAACCTGAACTCACCCAGCACTTCAGAGAGATGAAACCCACTTCTAACCTCTTTAAACTTGCTTTTGAAGCCTCCAACACAGGAAGCTTCCGGGAAGATTGCGATCAAGGGAAAGAAAGGGAGAAAGCATTTTGCCCATTCTGGCCGGGGCAGTAATCCACAGCAGATTTTGTAAGGCATGTCGGATTTCAAGTTTACCTGTAGGACCTGTAAAGCCCATGGCAATTTCAAGTTGGAAAGTAGAGAAAAAAAAGAGGGATTTGTCTCTTAAGGCCTTTGCGGTGTGATAGGCATGTGCAGAATAGATAGGAACGGTAAAAACGTAGTCTCTCTAGGGTACGCACATCCCGAACCAAAAGAATAATCTTCAGTTCAAAAGCTAATATTTGAGCGCCTACAATGACTGATTTCAAGACAGATATATCTTCAAAAGGCAAAAAACAATAACGCTTGTTATACAAATTAGAACCAACACAGAATTATGCGAAAAGCATATGAAAAAGCAGTGGGCCAACATTATGTGTAATTACCTGCAGAAAGAAGAGATGCTGAGTGATATCTTGCACTAACTCCTCCTCAGCATTTTCGGGGTAGAACTTTGCCAGGAAGTGAAGCGTGATTGGCTCCTCCTTGGGTACCTCCTGGTCCAAAACCTGCAAGCAGCATTCCCTTTTCACTGTCACTGCATCTATATTAGCTGTGTTTGCTGGGCATCGTGTCATAACTGTTTAGATGGATTGCTGCAGGAGGAACACTGCATCACTTACCCTCTTGTCCATCTTCAGCCAAGCTATCGTGTCCTTGATGTTGTACTGGAGCCCGAAGAACCACGTCTCCCTCAGTCCCAGAGTCCGGCATACCAAATCGAAAAGGTCTTTTCCCTTCCACTTGACCTGTAACACATAGAGGCTTCTAAATCAATCTGCACTCAGAGGAAAAACAGAAATCACTGAGTTACAAAACTGGATTAGCTGTTACTGATTGAGCCACAATGTAGCCACTGGTTTTACTGTGCAGCATACTGACAAAAATAAAATAGCTAAAAGAACTAGGCAGATACAAACTAGGAAAATTAAGTCTGTCACAGCTAAACATTGTGATCAAATGCATAGGTTCTGATGAATGCATTTCACTAGGCTTGCCTTCTGTTCAAAATTGATAAACAAAATGACAGAAGCACCTGATTTTTAGAGGGTAAAACACTCATAGCCAGTGATAATAACCTGCCTTTACTCAGCCCTGACATATCGGTGCATAGCATCTATCTAAAACCTAAGTCTAGTTCAAGGCACAGAGCCACATGTTCCTCCCATCCAGCTGAGAGTTATGAACAAAGGCATATCAGATTCCACATATCCAGTTCAGATAGCTTTAATCTCAAAACTCTTAGCAAAGTAAGGGTGCAAAGTACTACAAAGTGCTTTCAAGGATGGAGCTGAAGACAGAGGTAAAAACTGTGAGAAACAGGGATATCAGCTCACCATGCAGGAGGGATGACAACTAGGGCCAATCAAAGTCAGTTTAAATTAATATGCAAGGCTAAATGAAAATGCTCTGTCAACATGGCCAAACCCCAATAATTGCTATTTACAAAACCCATAATTGATACAATTATCATCCCTGCACAGAAAATAGAAATTGCAAACCTGCAATTGACATTCTACTGCTCTGTGTAATTACCAGCTGCAAACCTTGGTGGGGTTCCTCCTCTTTAAGTACAGAGATGGTCTCTGCAAGTAATTCTGAATCTGATGCCTTTTTGCTCTGGCACATGAAGCAAACTGTCAGTGAAACCAATCACACTGCAATGAGGCCAGAAATGTATTTGCAAATATGGAATGATATTACCACCAGCCTTATTGATTTTTCAGTCAAACTACAGGTTGACACACAGTGCATGTCAGTAAATGCTATATTGTAATGGACTTTGGTACTTATTGATTTTTTCCTGATTACACACCTGCATAAAACAGAGCTACATAATAATATACTGTCTAATGCTCTTGGAGGGTCTTTGCTCTAGACGGACTACACAAATTTCACTGTGCGCCTAGTTACTTGCTGCCACCTTGTGTCAAAATAATAAAACTATCCCATGTTATTTCTTCTGAGGGACAACTATTCTCAGCCTTTGGATCATAAAAATTATCGAGATATTAAGAAATCCTGCCCATAAGGCCTCCCACTTGACTCAAAAATTAGCAAAAGCAGATTAGATAAGCTTTGCACATCCTAATTCGGCAGGCATTAAAAATAACTTTATTGATAGTAAATAATTTAAGACTCCGCAAAAGCAAATGCTTTGTACTGCTTGACACTTGATGTCTGTGTCAGAGAAGGAACTGGATGGATGGATGTTGATATTATCCTACTGGGTAAGTCAGGACCACTACATTATTCATTCAGCCCTTTGACGTGAGTTGAATGAAGCCATGCAAAAGAGTCACTGTTACACACACACACCTCGCAGTTGAACTCCATATCTGATTCCATTGTGCTGATCCTCACGTTGAAGTTCCTGGCTTGTTTTCTCCTCAACGAGTTGAGTCCCATTTTTGCTGCTAAGGCACTTGCCATGATGAGTAGCTGGTTACCTCTTCTGTTTTCTGAGGCTGTTCCTTCACACAGTGTGTGCAATGTCAGGCACGTAATGGCTCAAGGCATTCATCTATTCCTCTGCCTTCAGGTGATACAGTTAACGAGTCATTTGGCATAGTTATCCCAATAATCACAGTTGTGCTTGAGATGATTCCCCAGGCTTAGCTTGCTCGGCTAACGTTAACGTTAGCTAGTTTGACTCAAAATACAGCTAAAATTGAATGACTAATTACATAACTTTAAAATAGGTTTTCATAGACATTTTCTCGCTTTATCAACATTTAGTTCATTACATTATTGCATTCATTTTAGTAACCGAAGTTAGTCAACGATGAAAAAGTTAACAAAGAAACTTAAAGTTAGTCAACCCAACTGTGGCTTACTATCTAGGCTAAATTAACATTGCATATCCAGTACACCCCCCTATAATATCTATATCCTGAAATCTGTTGACCTTTACATTTACAGCTGGTGTTCTCACAATGATGGATCAAGTGAGTCCCTTTGAAGAGTGCTATTATAAAGTTCCCATCTCTAAAGCTGCAGACCCCTGACTATGATAGGGTCTGCTAACGCAGTGCTAACTGTCTGCTAGTCCAGCTACCTTAGCTTGGAAACACTGATGCTTTCAAGTGCCTCCCAGAATATTGTAATTAGACGCGGAACGCACATAAACTATATGCCAAAGTGATGTTATGTTTACGAGACGGAGAGCATGAAATATATGTCAACTATTTATAGCAAATGTGTTTGCTATTCTCTGAGTAATGAATCATAAATCTATGCTTCCATTTTCAATCTTTGTTAAATGTTGGCAAATACCTTAATTGGTGAAATAATGAATAAATACTTTCCGAAATAAAGCAAAATATGACAAAAATAGTAAAGTATCACTGCATAGCAAGTCGCTCCCAACCAACTTTGTATATTACACAATAATAATCTAGCCTGGTAAATTCACACACCTGGGAGCACTGCACTATCAGAATCATGACAGTTCATCATACCTCTGTTCTGTGCTTTATTTTTCTCTCGCCCAAATAGTTATGATAGGGATGTGGCCTTTTTTCTTTCTCTAAAATAAAATTACTGCTATTAAAACACTGTTTTTCTGATCTATTGTGTGATTGGCTCCGACCAAGCACTTGAGTGCGCGGCTATGTCTCCAAATTTCAACGCCTCAGAAGTGAATTGGAGATAACGAGGAGCACTGAATGCAGCACAGCTCCCCCCTTCCTCCTACCCTGTTAACCAATCAAACGGCGATATGCCTCGTCTGCCCCGCCCAACGCCCAGCCCCCTGCGCCATAAAGGGGCGGTACCTGAACAATGAGGTAATCGGGTAAACAGTAAAGATGGCGACGTCTGTAGCCAGAGAGGGGCATCTAAGTGTAAATGGGATTGTTTCCGAGCCCCAAGACAAAAAATTGACCGACCTGCCGGCTGAGCTGCTCGAACACATTTTATGCTTCCCTGTTCTGAAACATGTCGACATTTGTAACGTTTCCTGCAGCTGCAAGCGGCTACACGACGTTTGCCATGGAAGAGGGAAGGTCTGGGGACACCAGTACAAACTCAGGTGCTATGATTTTATTTGTTGTTGTTTTTTCGCCGTATCTCATCGGAGTTTTGACCTCTGGTGGTTTTTCTTTGTCTCAAGAAAGCGCTTCCCTTGTCGGTTCATGTATTTTTCCGGTTTAAAGCTCTAAATCGCCTTTTTGGCTAACGTTAGGTGGTTCGGTTAATGCGAACTCTCAGGAAGCTGTCAAGCGGTTGACATTCTGCTGATGCACCAAATTCATCATCACGCCAGGCCAGCGAGAAGCTCTGCTCTTGCAGACAGGTCAAGATGGTCGTAAATTACACACAGAAAATGTTTAATAAGTCGGAGCTTAACCTACATTGTGCCCCAAATGGCCGAAAATTAAGTTGTGTGACCTTGAATGTTGCAAATAGCCTGTGAACTGCAGGATATTGCAGCTCCTGCCAAAAAAAAGCCCACCTCCTGACTGACTTGGCTGTGGGTGCCACGTTACTCTCCTGTTTGCTTTTCTCTACACAGACAGAAGACCGCGTCTGCATCAAATTAATGGATTAATCTGATTGCTCTGATTGTAATATGATTTGCTACTTTTTTTAGTCAGTGGGTTGCTAAGTTGTACCATTCTGTAACATTCGCATTCATGTCATGAACTCTAAAATAAAATCCTTTTGACTGTGTTTTACCATTTATTGCTTTCAACAGATGGCCAAGATTGCAGCGGTACTATCGGCAGAATGAGTGTTGCGACTGGCTGAAAGAATACAGAACTCGCCATAGAGTTGGTATACAAATTAGAAGGACAGTGGAATCAATCTCCAAGAGATTCTTCACTGAAGTTGTAAGCAGTCCATTTGAATTAAGACTACTATTACCATTCTTACTGATACATTAGACTTGGCTGTTGCAACAGCAACAGTAGGCTAAATATGAATAGCTTGACAGAATGGCAAAAATATTCAAGGTTATTAGTTGGATTAGGGAAGTTTTCTTGATGGCATTTCTCACTTCTGTCACTATGCCCCTTTAGCCGAGTTACCTTTGAACACAATGTGTTATTGTCATCTGCTGTGAATTGGCAGGCTTGGTGTGTGTCAAAGTGTATGCAAGAAAATATGAGCTTGGCATGTTCAAACTAACCCAGAGATTTGTAACGCAGCCTTGCGTTGGCCAGGTGCTGGGAGATAGCTTTGCAGAGATTGAGTCGCTCGGAGCACCGGAGCACTTCTGTGAAGACGAGCTCCTCTTCATACTTAATTCAGATAAGAGGTGAGAGTGCCACTGTTTCCACAGTATGTACCTCAATGAGGAAAAAGAGCTGGCCACATAATGCATTGGCATCATTCATGAATGAGCTCATTGTGTTAATCCTCTGGCACTTTTTGTGATTGTCAGAGCTTTTTTATGTCTTGCACTTTCTCACCCTTGGACCTCTGTCTCCCTCCTTTTCTGCATTCCCCTTTCCATCTGTTGTCTAGGAAAAGCTTGACATTGAAATACTATGCAAAGAAGATCCTGTACTTCCTGCGGCAGCAGAACATCCTGAGGAGTTTGAAGACCTTTCTGGAGCAGCCTGCAGAGCAGCAGTCAGCTCTAGAAGGTGAGGCATCAGTGCAGATGCCAACCAAACTATATGTTACTCTGTGTCTCTGTACTGTTTCCATTTTTGCTAACTTAATCTTCAATGTAAAATATTATGTCTTATTTATTATTATAAGACCAAGATAACTGGACAAGATAGTGTTTGTCAAATGCTGAAAAGTTTTTGTATATATTGTGAAGGTAATATTTTAGCATTTGAATTCTCAAATTAACTTTTTAAAAGCACATTTCTTGCAGGATTATACACTATGGACTGAGTGGCCATATTGCTTTGAAGGTTAAGTCAGGGGGTGTCGTCCTATTTGCGGGCCTGTAAAGCCCTTTGAGACTGTAAACTGGGATTTGGGGCTCTAATTAAACTTGAACCTGAACCTCATGCATATTCTCTCTGGGTCTCCTGTCCTACTGTAGGTGCTGTATTGGTGGATCAGTATTGTAACCCATTGGCAGATGTCAGCCTGGACGGTATAACAGCCCAGCTGGATGAGATCACAGACAAGGTGAAGAAGATGCTGAGAATCAAGAACCCCTCCCATCCCAGCCTGAGGATCGCTCAAGGTGGGCTTTCAAGTCTAGCAGAACTTGGGATCAAAAGCTGCATTTGTGGGTATTTTGTTTGTGTGTTTTACTTTGTTTTTGGTCGTTCTCTCTTGCCTTTTCCTTAGGCCTTTTCTCAGAATGTATCAAAAGTATTTGAAGCTCCTTGGCTCAGGCTTCCCCTTCCCACTTCCCACTGCATTTTGAGAAAATCAATAAAAACATGTATCCGGGCAGAGATGTCAACTGCTTGCAGTTCACTTTTACCCTCTCAAAAATGTTTTCGTTAAATTCCTTTGCTTGCGTATGATGTAGGAGACTGTTTTGTCGTCGAGGACTTCGAGCTCCAGAGACAGGTGGTGTGTGCCCTCAATTCTGTCTTATATGAGCAGCTTCAGTACAAGGGCAATGAATTTGACTACTACAACCCTCTGAACTCTTACATCCACCAGGTAAATCTCCCCCAGGGAACATTTTTTATAATTTCCCTGAATATTCCAATTTATTTTGGATTATTTAGATAAAATAATATGGATCTCCTGTTTGCCATTTAGGTGCTACTACGCCGTACAGGCATTCCCATAAGCCTCTCCGTCCTCTACATGACGTTGGCCAGGAAGCTGGGCGTTCAGCTGGAACCTGTCAACTTCCCCAATCATTTCCTGCTGCGCTGGTGCCAGAAACCAAGAGGGTACGGTTTGCAATGAACGCAGCTCACATCCTGCTGAACATGGCCTTAGAGCAGAGGTGTCATTCTCATTGTGCCTGAGGACATTTATCATTGTTTTAGAGGGAGAGCTGAGCTTAAATAGGAGTCTTGAACCAGCTTATTACATTATGTTGTTCGTTCTTGTCTTCCAACCACATCCATTCTCCTCTGACATTTAAACATTCTAGTTGTAGGCTTTAAGAAATGACAGAGATGTTACACATAACCGTAATCTCAATGATAAAGGTTATGCACAAGGGCCTTAAAGAGGCACTTTAAGAAATTCATGACATTTGTCAGTGATATTGAGGTTAGCAACATTAATATAAATTGTCTTCTATGCAAGTTTCTGGCACACACCCTCTCCCCCAGTCCTGCTACCTGTTCTGTCCCCTTAAGCTACGGCAGCCTGTAGTTGACACAAATAAGATGACATTTTTTACAACACTGAGTCTTTGATATTTATCAATAACCACGTCAGACCTCCTGCATATATAAGATGGTTGTACTGTGGGGCAGAATAAATCTTGCACATTGGTTTTTAATAATCATAACAGACCAAACTGTCCTACAGTTTGATTTATTGTTTTCTTATCTGTGGTCAGGTTATAACATGAAGTCGTATGAGGTGAATCAAATACATCATCATTCGCGATGGACACATATTTACATTTTTCACTGATAAAAATTCTCCCCGCAGGAGTGAGGACATCTACGACTTTGTCTACATTGACGCCTTCGGTAAAGGCAAGCAGCTGACCGCCAAGGAGTGCGAGTACCTCATCGGCCACCAGGTGACGGCAGATTACTACAGTGCCATCAGCACCACCGAGGTGCTGCTCAGGATGGTGGGAAACCTGCTCAACATCGGCAAGAGAGGGTAAGAAGTCGGAAAAATGAAACACCCGACCATGGCTGATGTATAAATGGATGGATAAAGAGAGGATGGATTGATTGGATGGATTGTTAAATGAGTGTCTGCAATGTTGATGGATGTTGCTCAGTATTTTTTTGTCTCATGGACCGATCGTTTTGTCCGACATTAGTCTGTATTTATCAGCTAACTAGACAAGGGAGTGCCTTGCAACATCTCAGGAATTACCTTAAGTTTGAATAATACCACAATAGATTATTGGATTGGATTCAATGGTTTGCTTGAAGTAGACTGATAAATTAGCTGTCCATTTTAATTTAATTACATCAGTGTACGCTGTGGTTTCTTTCAGAGAGGGCAATGAGAAATCCTACCAGCTACTGAGAGACTCTCTGGACCTCTACCTCACCATCAACCCAGACAACGTCCAGTACCTGCTGCTGCAGGCTCGTCTCTACTTCCACCTGGGCATCTGGCCAGAAAAGGTCAAGACACAGACAGCAACTATGGCTTCATTTACCATCCTAAATACAGCCTGGGAACATAATGTTTTTTATGTTACTTTTAATAAGAAATCTGATTTTTAAAATGTATCAAAATCAGATTGAATCAGATTTGTAATTCATGAATTAACTATTATATCATGATATAATTACAGTAAGTCTGTTTCGTTCCATTGGTACTGTCAATGCTAACTTTTCTCAAAATTAAGGACATACTTCCCATAAACCCCTTTTCTTCCTGTAGAAAAGCAGATGTTGCTAATCGTTCCCCCTCCTTTTCTGCCACCAAGGCATCACTGTCCATGTTTTGGTCTTCTCTTTTGCTTTACTGAAGAGGGGAAACATGTTTAGAAGTGATTTTTTCCATTCTGCAATTCCAAGAAACCCTGCTAGCTTTAGCTCCATTTGCCCACAGCATTTTGTGCTGTAAAGAAATTACATTCTGCATTGTAAAGCAATAACTGCAAATTCCCTTCAAAATCTTCCCCAGTGTTACACAATGTAAATTGCAGTGCAAAGGCCTCCAATCTTCTCAGTTACAGTAATTATCCTAATTTCTGAAAATTAGTAATTTGTAATGTTTATTATTGTTAAAATTTTACATGTAGCAACATTAAGGAAACCTGTCTATAAAGTCGTCATCATTATTCATGGAAGGGCATTCTAACTATCCACTCCTGCTTAACCTGTGACTAACTTGAGCTGTGTGAACATGGAGGGAGAGGCCTGTGGAATGTTGAGTCAATCAACCACGCTCAGAGGTCAGATGTTTCCACTTAGCTCCTTTATCTGTTGATGTTTCCCATGTATGCCAGGTGCTGGATATCCTGCAGCACATCCAGGCGTTGGATCCCTCCCAGCACGGGGCAGTGGGCTACCTGGTGCAGCACACACTGGAGCACATCCAGCACAAGAAACACCCTGTGGAGCCCGAGGTGAAGAAGCGCAGTGCTGCAGAGCACCTGGAGGTCCGCTACTCTGTAGGCCTCATCATGAAACACAAGAGGTTAGTCACACAGACACAGATTGGTGATTCACCCGTTCTGAAGGTGTTGAACATTCACTTTCTTCCACCAACCATCTATCCATTTATGTACACTGGAGCTGCAATTTTTAAAATAGTTTAATGTTTTTTTTGTACCCCTCTAGTCTTATGAAATTTTTTTGTCCATTCAGCCATTTTCTTTTTAATCAAAGCTTGCCATCTCTCCATCAGTCTGCCTTTTGTATAATGTTCCATTTTAGCTGCATAAATAAATAATGCCAACTCTAAGTAACATCCTGCATCAGTAGTATATAAATAAATGTCTGATTTGCTATTCTGTCATCAATCACTAGAACACAGCAGTCATCTAACTCACAGCTAGTTCATGAAAGCTTTTACATTTCCTTCTCTGAACATCCAGTTTCAAGCTGGTCTTTCCAGGGGAAAATCCTCTGGCAAACAGGAAATTGTGTTTTACGACTCTGGTTGTAGCAGCAGCGATTTGGACTAAACACAAAAATGTACAGAGTAGATAAGATGATCAGCACTAGCCACAGTGGTTGAGCAGACAAAGAAAGGGACACCACCCACAGAAACTCAAACCTCAACAGAAAGTCCAGTGCAAAAGACGTCATAGTCCCAGGCACACTGATTGTGACGGGAAGTATAGTGCAGAAACACTGCAGTAATGACCACTCAGCACCAAAGATTTAACCATAATCATATACACAGATCGCCACATCAAGTATGTGACACAGTGCAGTGTTTAAGAGCTGTACACCAGTTTTCCTCCCTGATTAATGCAGTAACTGGTTCCATGATCTTCCTTTGTAAAACCAGAGTCTGTGTCTGCCCTGTTCATCCCCTCCACCAGGTCAGGTTATAACTGTGTGATCTACGGCTGGGACCCCAAGTGCACCATGAGCCAGGAGTGGATCACCACCATGAGGGTCCACCAGCTGTCCAGTGGGGCCAACCAACCGTTCTACAACGTCCTCGTGCAGGACGGCACATGCCGCTACGCAGCACAGGGTACGAATAATACACACACACAGTAATATTTACTGTCCTAATGGTGACCTTTCAAGTGGTGAGATGACTTATGAAATCATTAAAAAACTAATTTGCACTCATGTTCTTTTAAATATTTGATAAATGTCCTTGAGAAATACTGAATTTGCCACCTCTGGGCTTCGATTAATAATAAATCAAGTAAAACAGACCACCTCTTTTCACCAAAGATCATCGCTTTTTGTGTTTATTCTTGAAGGAAGTGCCAGTTGGTAAGTAGGCATTGCTTCATTTTTGGTGGTCACAAGCCAAAAAAACGATGAGAACCAAAACAGTAGAGAGGAAATTCTCAGGCATTTTATCTGATATACAGTATTCCACTGTAATGTTAACAGAGTTTCATTTGTTATAAGCAATTTCTCTGCTGTTTATTTGGGAGAAAAAAAGCATCTTATCATGGAATGCAGGAGCTCATTCAGTTCAAATAATTGGTACCTCCTAAGGGAAATTTGATTAGCAGAAAGCATTTAAATCGAAACACATAACAAATTACCACATTACAAACAAATCATCACTATACAAACAAACATAAATGAAAGTGCTAGTTGATAAGACCAGAGGGGGCGTCAGCAGGTTAATACAGCACAAAACAAACTGCTCAGCCGTGGAAAACACCAACTTCTTATACAGGCATAAAAGGCTGCATAATTACGTGCGCAAATGAAATAATCTAATTGCATGTTGGACAAATGAATCCCTGTGATACATGGTATGCAGAACATTATGTCGTCATGGTTGCATGTGTGTATGTGTGGGTGTGGGTGGACACATTATCATAAACAACTCGAGCAATACGTGACATAAACGTTGCACAGCAGGTTCTGCCTTAACAGCAGATGATCTGATTAGATTTTCGAGCCTTGTGTGTGTGTATTTGCAAATTTATGGGAAAGAAATAACTTTCTGGAAACTACTATAACTGCACAATGCTTTAAGTTAAGGTTGGTTTTAATACCATCCATTTGATATCTAAAGACAAGTGTTTGACATAGATTTATTGCTAATTAATGAATTAAGATTAATGTCCATATCCAGGCTATAATTAATCGTAATAATGGTCGGACATTAGAAAGGTCAAGTGCTTTTCTCGAGTTTAACTTCATTTTATACTTTGAAAGTTATACATCTTTTGTCAGATTATCACACTTGTCTTCTGTTCCTCAGAGAACCTGGAGCCACACTCGGACCCTCTGGAGATCGGTCACCCAGAGGTGGGTCGCTACTTCTCCGAGTTCTCCGACACCCACTATGTTGCCAATGAAGAACTGCAGACACGGTACCCAGAGGACATAGAGGAGACCCTGGGCACGGTGCGGGAGCTCTACCACAGACTGGCACCCAGCTCTGAGAGCCAAGACCAAGCTCCCCCCACAGACCAAAACAACCACCAAGCCATGCCCATATAGCAAAGTAGCTCTCTCCAGTAACCTGCCAGCCCAGGTTAATCCATTTCTGGTCACCCATTCTCAATTCACAATCCACCTAGCTGTTGTTTTACTTCACATATTCTAGGCTCGGTCTCATTTACTGATTCACAAGTATAACAGCAAGATTACTGTATTAATAACATTACCAATCAGCATATTTCCAGAAACTGATTATTTGGTGTAGCAAGAAATGATTCAGTCAATCATATGATCTTTGCTGCAGCCCTTTCAGAGTTCCTCCACAGCTCTGGAAAAAAAGTATGGAAGTGTATTTGTTCAGTTTCAGGTCTGGAAGAGTGCCATAACTGGCAAAAAGAAAAGCATGAAGCAAAGGTTATTCAGTGCTGATATATTTACAGTATGGCCACACATTTATTATAGTCACAGATCCAGTGTCATTTCACTTTAAATTTGTTGTGAACAATAATCTCTAGCTATAGAATGCTATGGCCTAGTTGACAGTCATTATCAAGCTACAACCACAATGTCTCATTTTGGGTCCAAACCAGAATCCTGAGATCGAGTTAACTAATTGAAGTTTGTAAAAAGTATTTAATTTTAAAATGAGCTGTGAGCAGGAACCCTGCTCCTTTTACGTTGACTTTAGGGAAGAAAGGATCTAGACTGGGTCATTTGAAGTGAACAATTAAGCGGGGGAGTAAATTCAGGATGGGTAGCCAGGTGAATCTCACCTCACCATGAACCGAAACCCACCAACCCCCCCATAACACCTGCTCCCCCTTCCTCTCCTCTTAGTACTAACACACATCCAAACACAGAATACTTTCGAAATGGACTTCACTTTTAACTCCCTTTGAATCACATCTTTTAATCGAGTCTCATGCACTTTGACATTCACATTTCTAGAGCATCTTAATTTTTTTGTTTCTGTATATTTACAAGTGAAACATTGTAGGATATCAGGGCTCGTCAAAATTGTTGAACTGTTAATGAAAAAAAAAAAGAAAAATAAGCCTACAAAAGAGGAACCAAGGACAACGACTTGAAACAGAAATAACTATGAGCTCTGAGAAAATTTGCAAATAAAATGTTTCAAGGCTTTTTAAGACTCATTATCTTTGTTATAATGCAGTGCCCAGGGAGAAATTACAGCATTTGCTATATTCATACCTTGAGTCCTACTATTGTGTTTTCTTACAGAAGTTAAAATGCATGAAAATTTCAGTGATACCACTTTATAATACTAATGACGATGACATACTGCAGGAAATCAATGGGCAATGCCAGAAAAGCAAAAACATGACGTGACCAGTCATGTACAGTACCCAGAAGTTGTGAGGTGTTTAGGACCTTGAGGATGCCAGATGTGTGTGGACGGCAGTAGTCTACAGTTTGTTGCTGTGACTTCCCTATAGCAGCATGATAAAGCAGCCGCACAGAAAACTTTACCCAGACAAACCAGATTGTGCGCTTTGACGCAGCGATGGGAGCTTCGCAGACGCACTCCGAGCACAAGTTTCAGGACTTGGCGGACAAAACTGGATGTAAGTAGACAATTACCAGCGAGGAAAGAATATATTAAAATGCGAACGATTTATACTTTCTGATTATTTTAAGGTTAGTGTTTCTGCCGTAATTCTGAAGCATAGATGATTATGTCAAAATGAGACTGAAGATAATCAGTTTTGCACTTGCGGGGACTTTATTGACAAACAATCCACAGCGCACCACGGTGATCAAAGAGCTGTCAAAATGACGTAAAATCAAAACCAAGCGATGTTTAATGCTCAAATAACTGCAGAAAATATTTGGATCTGCAAACTTATCAAATGTAAACTGATTGTTGAAGAGATAAAAACTTGCTTTTGTATAGCTTAACCATATTCACAAATGATTTGTGATTTGGCAAATTCTCATTTTTCCAACTTAAATGTAATTTTAATTCTCCATCTCTTTGAACAGTTTTGATCTTCATACTTAGTTCACTTCATACTCAGATGGTTCTGTGGGCAATTATAGCCTTTTGCTGTCGCATTTGTCGACGCCTAATTGATTACAGAAGTGAAATTGTTGAAATTCTGAAGTATGATGGGAAACGATTTGTGGCAAAAGAAATGCCTTGCAAAAAAGTTTGTTTATTTATTTATTTTCGTTCGCCCATATAATAGTGTTTCACACTTTCTGAACTGGTTTTGGTTGCTTATCTGACATCACCGCTGTGGTCGAAATGTTGCTGCACTAAATATGACCCCGAGACTCTTCCTGCCCTCTCAGGAGGATAGAAAAGTTCAATGGAGAAAGAAACAAAAGAAACAGCAGAAGTGTCGATATAATTTTTAAACAGGACAAAGCATCTTGACACTTTGCACTCTACGTTTGAACAGTAACTAGAGCGAAGCTTGCACCCCTCCTGCAGACAGAGCCCACCTTGTCCATTAGGGTGTGGATCAAACTTTGACTGTAAGGATTGGTTTATTGTCGGCAATTCCCTCTGGGCAGGGCTTTGACCTTTTTTCTGTGGGTAGATTATTTACTTTGCACCAGTATTTTTGTCCTCTCTGATGAAATCTTTTCATTCTACAAACAGGTATATACTTGTTGGGGCAATGAGCATCCATGGATTTCTTTTTGTTGCATTTGGCTCTCTGGTCTGTTTCCTCATAACTGCACTTGCTCCGTTGTGTTATCTGTTCAAGGAGAGCATTATAGACCAAATAATATAATAGCAGCAGGGGCAGAGGAATGCACAACCACACAATGAGCTCATCTGTATTAGTTATATCCTACATAAGCTGAAATAATTGACCTTGTCAAAAACTATTATAGCCCAGTTGTTTTGAGTGATTCCATGTAATTGTTTTACTGCCCACACAAACCCATAAACTTGTTTCTGCATGAGGCCATACTCTGTCTCGGTGCATATTCCTCGTCCCACATTCAGTAGCAGTCACTGCTGCTGAAATCCATTTAGCAGCCTGAGGGGGGGAAAGAAAAGAGGGTAAAAATAAAGACCAATATTTACTGAAACAATTGAAAATGCCAAACCCATCTTGATACGGGACCAGACAGGGATAGTCTCATGATGTGTAATCATTTATGCAGCCACTAGTCCACATAATGAGTTAATGATTCAAGGAACCCTTTGAAATGGCATGTGAAGACAATCACATCAGTGCACAGCATGTTTGTTTTGCCATTAGGCTGATAGTATTGTTCCCCCGCTCCGTCTGATCAGCTTGATCCAGTTGCTATTGAAACTGAATCCGGTAACATCATAATGTGTTTCATGTGAGAGGCAGTTGCCCCTATTTCAGAGTGATTTTCTGCTTATTATCATTTAATCATGTTAAGCATCTGTAATGAACAATGGAGAAAGTGTGAATGTGGTCACAAGACACCTGTTGATGGGTGTTGAGTAATTATATGGTCATATAGGTGACATGCTTTCATGTTGTCTGTATATGTTGCTGTTCTTTTTTTCCAGTTTCCTTGGAGCAGATTGTAAACCTTCACAAAAGATTCAAGCAGCTGAGTGGAAATGAAGAAACTATAAGGTACAATGCACACCCTATGCACACCGCATATAGCTTTCAGCTGGCCGCTTAGCTTGGAAACTGCATATGGATTTAATGGAAAATGTATAACGGCCTCTGCTGGCTCCACTAAAAATGAAATACTATTTGCACGTTGACCGTAGAGATGAATTGTGGGTATTTCTGGGACACAGGCTGGCACAAACTCAAACAAGCACATATGGTGATGCACGCAGGCTTAACTAATGGAAAACACAGACACAGAACAGATACAGTATGTTGAAATTTTAGACACACGGGCATAACAGACACACACAGCACATATGTTGATGCTTGAAGATATATAAGCCTGACACGCACGCCTGCATGAGTGTATACGCGTGTGGAAACTCACAAGTATACACACACACACACACACACACACAACAGACAGTCACCACTGTCATGCTGGTAGTGATGAATTACATGGTGCTTTCCTTTAAAAAGAAACAGAGAACAAGACACTTCAGCAGGTATTTCTCCTACAGTTTAACTTGCACTAAAATAGCAAATACTCACTTTTCCCCATAATAAAGCCCGATTGGTTTTGTAAAAGCCTTTTTAAAGATTAATCTGCATTTATAGGTCAATATATAAAGCAATGAGTTAGAGAGAACTCTCATAACTATCAGTACAATGATATTTAAATCTGTGCAATAGGTTGGTAGTATCTGAAGAGCCAGTCTTCTTTTATCTGAGATAATGTAATTCCTCTTGTCGCATTGCAGCAGGGAAAACTTGGACAGCATACCGGCCCTCGCCAGCAATCCAATCCGAAAGCAAATCATTGAAGCCTTCTTTGACAAAAGGTGGGTACAGTCAAATCACATGATTCTTTACCTTACTTAGACTGAATGTGGCACATCTGAAATATTTCTTAAAACATGGTCAAAACAAATTCAAGCATGAAGAAATGGCCACGTCACAAGCTCACTCAGCTATTGTTTAATTTTCAAAATCAATGGATAAAAAAGCCCAAACGGACGCTGGAGCGCACGGCTTTTACCATTTATTAGGTGCAAGGACTAATGTTACACCAAATGCATCTTCATCAGAGTCAGCATTTGGCTCTGATAAAATGTTAGTCCTCGCACCTAATAAATGATGAACAGTGTGCATCAGTGTCCCTTTGGGCTTCTTTACCCATTGATTTTAAACTACATCGACTTGTCTGTCTCTGAGATAAAGATCGAGGCCCAGGATGAAACTCAAGAGACAGCGCTGTACTTTTCTGCACTGTCATTCTGTGTATTGTATAGTTTGTCCAGAATAGGACCTAGACTGATTTATTGATTTGTCAATATCTATCAGGACAATACCAGCCTTTTATTAAAGATTGGATATCCGTCATTCTTGTTGTCCACTTCAATAGGATGGATGTTACTTCACAGTGACAGCTACATAAAAGCACTTTGTTAAACCTGTGATGAATTTTTGTCGGCACATTTTATGTGTTCATTTATATGGTCAGACATATTAAATTAAAAGTGCATCAACAAACAGTAAAATTAATTAAAACTATATTGTAAGAAAACAGTCTGGAGGAACAGACATTTCAGCTCATGTTTCCATCAGGGTCTGAATGCTGTTTCAGACGATTTTCCATCAAGTATGTTCAGATTCGGTGGGAAGCATTGAATACTGTACTTTTTGGTATAAAAATGGTCATATTTAAATTCAAAGATGTTGAATATTTGCCCAATTTATTGCTTAAAAGTGTCAGTGTAAGCATCAGCCTTCGAATACCCATATTAGGAAGCCCTAATTCACAACCTGGCCTTCTGTCTTTGATGCAGGAACCAGCGTCAAGATGAGGTGGGCACCTTGCAGGAGATCGGCTTCGAGCAGTTCCTCATGGTCATGTCCTTCTTCCGCCCTCCAACACTGAAGACAACAGAGGAGGAGAAGGAGGAGATGAGAAGAGAGAAGCTGCGCTGTAAGAAAACTGCACTCCAGTGTTAATATTAGTGTTGTAATGGACCCTGATACTGTGTGGTGTCTTTGGACCTGCCTGTACCCCTGCAGGCCCCCCGCGAGTCTCCCCTCTTGTCTGTGTCAGTTACAAAACACCAACAGGGAATGGATTTTCCACTCTTCTCCAGATAATAATAAACTAGTTGGTGATGAGGCTATTTGATTTCATTCGCCACAGACATGCTGCAGATACCTTGATGGTTCATAGCTGCGTGTTAGCACCGGGCTGCTCACTGAATATCAGTTATCACACTGGAGAGGTGTGGAAGGATTTGAGGCCGGGCTGGGATTGAGGCCAGCGGCGGCTTCACTGTGACTAGTAGCATGGCACCTTTAGTGACTCACTGAGTAAACACACAGTTTAAAGGCAAAATCCACCCTTCCTATATATCATCAGCTTGTGGTGGTTAGTGCATCTCAGAAGTAATTTTCGCAGTTAAAGGTACATTTTGGAAAATTGTGAAGGTTGTACATAGAAAAAGTGCAATAAGCCTCAGTTGAGTGCAAACAGTTCACACTTCAGCATGCCCGCAATTTTGCATAGGGCCCCATTAAGTGCTGTAAATTAATTTTGGGTGTACCCACTTTAAAGGTTCACCAAAAATCCCCCCAAAAAAGTAATTTTCCCACCTAGCCCTAGTGCAGTCTGTTCGTCCAGACAGTTCCGGTATGATTTGGACAAGTTTCCAGTCTCCGACAGTCTTCCTTGTCTACCTTCACCCCAACACAGTAGGACTGGGTGGGTGTTCTTTTGTGGAGCTTAAACCGTCAAAAAAATTACATATGAAAAACTCAATATTAGCACATCCCAACAGTTTTTTTGGCGAGTATATCCTGCTGAAGAACAATGGTAAACTGTATTTATGCAGAAAGACAGAACTGTATCAGACAGATACAGTTTACCGGTGTTATTCAGCAGGCAATAGTTTCCAAGTCAGGTCACATGCATGCAATACACTGACAAACTTGTGTTCTGCCTTCTTCCTGGTTGACCATAACATGACAGCAATCAGTAGCAACATACCTACATAACATAACATATTTACATACCAACAGCAGACATCACACACATACCAAACATTCTGCTGACAAGTAACACAACAACAACCAACATCCAGGGGAGAGCAGCCCATAGCACGTCAGCATAGGTCAGCGCCATCATGTGTCTCCAACGAAACTCTTCACCCACAAAGACTGAGGATTATGTCAATCATCTGTGTCATTTTGGACAGAGCTGTTGCTGCTGAGTTTTAATTTTCAACGATTTGAGCTCCACAAACGAACACCCAACCAGCCTCATTTTATTGGGGTTTTATGTATTTTGAGTGAACTGAGATTGGCGTCTTCTGCCTCTATTTCTCCTCCTTAAATAAAACTAATATTGTTTTATCATCAGTGCAGAATGGTGCATTACTCTGATTCTGCTAAACTGACACCAAACCCTGACTCATACTGTTCATAGATAGATGAAAAAAAATTATGTTATCAAACAGAATTGTAGCTGTACTGGAAATGTCTTCACAAAACATCATGCTGCCTGCATTTGGCTAGTAATCATTGGAAAAATACACCACCAAACAAAACAGACCAGAAATACAAGGTAAATTACCAGTTGTTTTTTAAAACTGGTTGAGTGTTTCATGGTAGATTTGCCCTTTGACATCTGATCCAAGGGTCAAGTGTCATGCCAAAAATTTCAGTGCCCTAAAGAATGTTTCCTCTTGTGGTGTATGTGTGTGTGTGTGTGTGTGTGTTGTTTTGCAACCACACAAGGAAATGCAAGATTAGACTAATGTAGGTTAGAGCCTGCCAACTTCCCTGTAGAGTTCATGGATTCACTTTTGATTTGAAACAATAAGAACACAAAGGAGTGTGATCTCCATTCACTGTTAGCTTACTTTCGGTTTCGGCTGCTTTCATTCTTTGTAATATAAAGCCACGTTTTTAATCAATCCACTATAATTGTCATGGTTTTATTTTCCTCCCTGCTGTGAAATGAGGTGAAGACACATTGCAAGAGGAAACACATTTGGGGAACGAAATTTTGACACGAAACCTTCAGGGTTTTGCTGCAGAAGACAATAACAGTAAACCAATAGAACGGCACCTGTCTCTCATCTAAGGATCGATCGGGGCCGGGCCTCCTCAGCTCCACACAAGCTATTCATCTCAATTCAAGTTGCATCCTCTTGCATCACCATGCCTGTTTTTTTTCACACATTTGATTAGATTTTTATGATGGGTAGAATCAATAACTGAAAATACATCAGCACAGCCCTCCAGTCTGTCACAATGATAAATTCTGCGCTTCCCCCTGAAACGTTATGAAAGGTAAAAACAAGCCTTTAGGATGCCAGTTTGACATTTAAGCTGACATTCTGTTGACCGTTCAGAAATCACACCGGCAGCATAGGCAAAATGTCGTTGAGCATTGCCACAGAAAGCAAATTGCCATCCTGGTTCTTAGTGGCAAACTTGAAGTATGGTCATGTGAGCCGATCAATAGCTTACATCATTAAAATGTCAATGTTAACAAGAGCATTGACATTTTAAGGGATTCTGCTGCCTCGTTATGAGACATAACATTCAGCAGCTGTAGACCTGCCTCCTTCTTATCTGTGCATCTGCAAGGAAACATTCCCGTAATCACAACTTCCTCCTCCGTCCCCACGATGAGGAATGGTCCATTAGTGAGATCCTGTCTTTTTGGAGCCCTCTCTTTTGATGGTGGACTGCTACTTAGAAATTAAATGAGCCATTAAGTTCACAATACTTGAATTCATTTCTTTTCTTTGCTGAATGTGCATTGTGCTTTCTCTCTTCCCAGTCCTGTTCAACATGCATGACACAGACAGTGATGGCACCATCACTCTGGCAGAGTACAGGAAGGTAAGGCAACAAGGCAACTACATCACATGGGCTTAGGTAAAATGAGGTAGATTTGATTATTTGTGGCTTCATATTTTTGGCATGTTTTTGTAAAAAGAAAGAGGGTAGACTGTATGTGCACTGTGCCATGTAAAGGTATGCATACAGTGCATTTAAAGCTACAATAAGATTTTTATATAAAATAAGCCTGTCTTAGCCTCAACCACTTTTCCACCAAAAGGTTCCTTGGTCTTGCTCTTGGATGAGGCCTCAAGTGGCAAAGCGAGTGCCCTGTAAGATCTTGTGTGTTTGCATTTCCACCAAAACATTGAACTTAATGCAAATAAACTGTCTGGTCATTCTGGATGCAACTGACAGCAGCAAAATACTGAAGATGGAAGATGTCGAAGCTGTTGTTGTGCCCATGGCTATTTATTACTGTGCCGCTGTGATGTTGCATTTGGTTTGGGATAAGAGATCAAGAATGAGATTGAGGACACTAGAAAAGCAAGAGCTGAAAATAGGAAACTGATTCCACATACCGTAATGGAGATCAACTGTGACGTGGTGTGCAGACGCAAACAGAGACCAATGACATGTTTTTCTCTCAGTTACTAAGCAAACAATCTCTTGACCTTGACCTTCTAAAATTTGTGTTTTCGGCCCCGCTCCTGTTCACAGATAAACAGGGCTGATACTTGTATCATGTATTCAACCAATTCAATGGTAAACGGACTCCATTTATATAGCGCTTTTCTAGTCTACTGACCACTCCAAGTGTTTTATAACGTATGCTTCACATTCATCCATTCACACACTGATGGCGTAGACTGCCACGCAAGGTGCCAACCTGCTCATCAGGAGCAGTTAGGGGTTCAGTGTCTTGCTCAAGGACACTTCAACATGCTCTCTGGAGGAGCCGGAGATCGAACCAGGGACCTTCCAAGGCTTGCTGCCCAATTAGGGATTCTCAGCCCTAAATTTCCATCCCGACAGCCTCCACGAACTTGGAGAGTACTCCCTCAGTTATAAGGACTGCTTTGGGGTCAGGATTTCAAAAAGAGGGACTGGCTCCTCCAGTGGAAAGAGGTATAAAGGTCCCAGGATCAGTTCCTGTGGTGGAAAAGGGGTAAAAATTGGGCTGCAGCAGAGAAGGCCATCCCATAAAATAAATTGAAATGTTGTAGTTTCACCCTGTTTGCCTTATTTGCTGTCGGGTCACTGGCCGGCAGTCTTTAGGAAATAACAACTCGAAACTTGAGATTGAGTTCAACCTGTCTCCTTAACAGCTGAGAGCGCTTCATCCAGAGAAAGGCAGACACACCGATGTTAGATCTTTTGTCTTTTTTGTTTCTTTTGCTTTGATTCAAACTGTTACCTGTCTCTGCCATCTGGAGCGGCCAGCTTGTGAAGTTGCCTCGTGTAGCTTTTATCTTAATGCTATTTTTTCAGTGAATGTTTATCCGCTGTTGTGTTGTTCTCTTCCAAGGTAGTAGAAGAGCTTCTGTCAAAAAGTGGTGCCATCGGGCAGGAGGCTGCCAAGGCGATAGCAGATGCTGCCATGTTGGAAGTAGCGAGCACAAATGTGCCCCACATGGTACGGAAATCAACAGAACTAAACCTTTATGATCAAGTACAGTCACATTTGGTTATCTGCAGCAGTGAAAGTTTCAAAGTAATATTCCTTTGTAAAGTACCGAGTTAAATTGTCTTCTTCTTATCATTTCAGGAACCTGATGAATTTTATGAAGGAATTACATTTGAGCATTTTGAACAGGTTTGCACAATTTCAAGTTTATGACATTATGACCTTTCTGAACCATCAAATATCTGGACCGCATTTGTTTACGCTGAGAGAACGCTATCATGTTTTCTTTCCCACAGATTTTAAAAGGCCTGGAAATGGAGTCCAGGATGCACATTCGCTTTTTGGATGTGAACACCACAACAATGCATTGTGGGAAATGAACCTCTCAAAGGAGTCAGTCTCCTTTTGAAAAAAAATATTTATGTTGCTGCTGTTTTTAGCAGAACCTCTCCAGTCTTCCACTGGAACGAAGCCAAACACTTTTGATGTGCACTAATATTTTCATACAGAGCAATTGAGAAGTAATCAGACATTACACAGTGACACCGATCTTTTTATATGAATTATGAAACTGCTCATGCAGTTTAAAGGTGCGCTGAGGTGCTGGACTTAACAGTTGTGCTCAATGAAAAGTTCAGATCCTTGAATGTTCACTTTTAATACTAAGCTTTAAGTCAAAGGTCCAGCATTATAATATTCTTTGTGCCATTTAAAATGTTTCAAAGAGGTTAATTTTACCTTCCTTCACTAACATCCCTATTAATTTTGTCAGGTCATTACCATCCTCAAAAGACTAACATACTACCTCTGCCCATTCTCCTCATCTCAGATTTCACTGTTTTACAAATCTGCATGTAACCACCATGTAATGTGAACGTCTCGTTGCCCTTTAGTCAAAAGGCTCGCCTGTCAGGTTAAGTCAGCCGTGGTCCGTGGTTTGCCCTGGCATCCGTTGGTCATCTGTTATGGCCAGCATCCAAAGCGTGAGACAGCAGGCACATACCATTCCTCCAGGGCTCCAGAATAGTCGTAGGTCTAATTTATGTGTTCCTCTGAGACTTTGTGTAAATACTGGTGTTCTACCAAGAAGACCAAGTCACTGAGAACCACTTTAATGTACTTCTATTGTATTCAAAGAGCTATTTTTTAACCACTACCAAATAAAGTAATGCATTCTAATTTCATGCCAAAGACTTATTACGGTAAATTATGTGAATGAATAAAATAAACTGAAGAAATGATGATGAAACAAAAGCAGAGTTAAGAAGATCTTTTTTTTTTCTTTTAGAAAATTGTGAACACAAATGTACTGAGAAAAATTTCATTTAGTAAGCCAGGCAGAAATATTACATCTTTTATTTTTTTGATGTTGCAGGTAGCTAAACACAACATCCATTCATAATCCATGTATTTTTACATCATTTTACACCAGTATTCTGCAGAATTGCAATTGTAAATTACAGATTACAAATGCTTGCAGAACAGTTATAAATTACACAACTACAGACATTGCATTTCCAAAGGAGACCGTTTAAAAACCTCTAAAACTAGGTGAATAAAAGGAAACATGAAATTTAAAAAAAGGTACAGTGTGGAGAATCACAGGACTGCAGGCTGCAGGTCTTACACAAGCTCTGTTGTTTACACACCCACACACACACACGTTGAGCCTGTGAAGCTGCGTGTCAGTGGGACGGGTGGGAGCCAGACAGCGTGTCGTACGGCACTACAAGGCCGATGTTGTAGTTGTAGCCGTACGACTCAGCGTAATTGGACCTGCAGATGGGCAGGACGTGATCCTGGGAGGTGGCGTCCTCTGAGAAGTCATAATGGCAGACGACTCCCCTGTGCCTGCGAGATAAAAAAGATTCATGTCAGCAGAAAGAACAACAACGACAGCAATCTTGTGTATTCACTGTGCTAAAAGGCTGTTTAATATGACCTTTGAATTACAAGGTTCTGTTTGAAATTTTAAGTATTTCACATGATGTAATCCTAAAAATGAGTCTTTTCACGTGGTTAAAGTCTTAAAAATGCTGGTAAAGAGTGAGTTTAACAATCCAAATTAAAGGTGCTACATGGAGCTTTCAACATGAATAAATTATAACCACACTCATTTTGAGGCATTAGCATAATTTAAGTAAATCAAATCCACTGGCTTCCACACTGCATCTTAAATTGCCACCGGGGAGGATATTACAGGAACAAAACCAGAAGAGGTGCAGGGCTTTCAGTGCAAACGCTGCAAATAAAAAAACATCGTCTTTGAAAGAAGAAGCAATGGAATGAATGGGAAATGAGGTCTTAATTTTGAGAAACACTTGCAGACTGGCATGAGAGAGTGGCCAAAAATCATCAACCACAGCCTCCTACCAAGGTGTCATAATTGATTTGGCAATATGTTTAAAATTCTACACATAGGACCTTTAATAAGATTAGATTTGTTATACTGTTATATGTTAAGACTAAGTTCATATTAAGGTAAAAGGAAACAGTCAGGGAGTATTTCTGATTTTTGAGATGACAATAGCTTATAGGAGGGGGGAGGGGAAAGTTGGGTAATAAATAAATAAATAAATAAAGAAGCCTGTGGCAGATGAGTGACCTGCGGTGAGCTGTGAGGTCGTCGTCGGTGATGCAGGCCCCCCGTGGAGACTTTTCATCTGGGATGTTGGCCGTAACCAGGGTGCTGCTGTTGAATCGCACATGTCTGACAGGATGCCTGCAGCCAAGTGAGAGAACAAACAGCACCTACATAAATGCACTGCAATGTAATGTGCATTTCCCCTTTTACAGTGTGGTTAAAGGGGAAATACAAATGGGCACCTGTGATCACATTTTTAATCAGGGAGGTTACATAAGAATTTATCTGTTCCTGTCTGGCACTGACAAGTGTATCATCAACTGGAACAAAGATGATGCTTTTTGTTTTTACGGCACTTTTCCAAACTAAATAAACAAAATGATTGACAATGGTAGTAAGAAGAAGTTTAATATAAAAAGAACAGCACATAAAATAATTAATTGAATAATTAATTGATTAAACCAAGGCTTTTTGGTACAAATGGGTCTTGAGAACTCATTAAAGCATAACCATGCACCCAGTTTCAGTTCCGCTCCACTTTAACAACAAACAAAACAAAAAATGCGATGTGCTGGGCAGAGCGAGCAGCAGTGGAGAAGGAGGGGTCAGGAAGAGCAGATTTGAAAGCAACATGTTTAAGCAAAGGTGTTGTTAAAGTGCAGCACTACAAAACATCCCGTGACATTCACCTACTTTTGATTTTTAATCCCAGAGAAAAGAGAATTGTAAATTTACTGCCCAAAATATTGGCAGTTCACCTTTAAGTGGAGGTACCACCTTGTATTGTAGTCTTCTATCTTATACAACATGTAGATATTAGTTTGAATCACATGTTTTAGTGTTTCTGATCCTTTTAAGGGGCAACCCTGATGTAGCCAGTGTATAAGCTCCTTAGGCAGGACATCTGAGGATCTAAGGCTGCTCATGACGGGTGAAAAGGTAGGAGATGTAGCCAGGAGTGAGGCCTGGATAAGTCTTCAAATCTCTCAATAAAACCTTGATATCACTTCTAAAACCAGCAGGCAGCCAATGTGAATGCCTGAATGGGGGTCATGTGATCCCTTCTCATAACCTTCATTCACACTGCAGTAGAAAGTTTGTTTACTCCTTTACATGTGACACAGATCTGATATTTTTCACTTAACGGTGAGATGCTGCTTAAAGTTGCATTTTTTCACTTTCAACCTGGACCACATGGGTATGAGGTACTAAACTGGATCCTGACTCCTGAGGCATGCGGCAACTTGCAAATTATATTTAAATTGTGTCATTCAGCCAAGACTTGGGTCATAATCTCGGTGCCTGCTGCAGCTTGACTAAGCTGAGCTGGCGTTAGCATGGACAACAACAAAAGAAAACACTAGAGAGAAAGCTGACTGGTATTTAGGGAGAGAGTTCAATTCAGTCAAAACTCAAAGCCTGTAGCAACTGAAACATGACTGAAACAAGAAGGAAAAGCACAAGTACAAAAACAGATGTGACGTCTTTTGTCAGTGTGCATGCACGTCTTATCGGCATTGCTTGCAGTTCATATTTGTGTTGGCAATCTGGGTTACATTCTAAAATAGATATGAGCAGTGACACAAAAAGAAAAAACGCAGCAGCAGGTCAGAACTGAGCGTGTGCAGTGTGAGCGCAGCAGCCACAGTCCTGGTCAGACCGTCCTGTCAGAGGCCCCACCTGTTGTGCATCTCCCACAGCTTGGCCCCCATCCTCGTCTCCCACACGCAGACCAGCCCCTCGCCTCCGCCGCTCACAATCTTCCAGTCGTCCGCCTGCACCGAGGTGACGCCCAGGTGGTGGGCGTACAAGGACACCACGGAGGAGCCGGTGCGCAGGTCAAACACCCTCACCCTGCACCACAACACAGAGGCACAAATGACTAAGAAGCTAAAAACAAAGTCATCAAGAAGTAGGTTGTTGTATTTTACCATATGGTGCCTAGTGGGTAATTTGAATGGGGAATATCTTGCCTGCTGCATCATCTATTTGTATTACATTTTAAGGTACAGCAGGGTTGTACCACCTAGAAGAGTTGGTGAATTTCAGTTTGTGGGCCAGATTACGGAACAGTCTCCAATGTGAACTCAAACAAAATACAAATCAGTTTATTAAGATGTACAAAAAGAATTTATGAAGCATACAAAAAAGATAAATGACAAAGTGCCTTGCTTTAATCTGAACAGTACACTTTTCACATATGCAGGTTTTATGTATTTTTTGATTGTCACCTGCACACTAAAATTATGATTATATGTAGAGATATATGTAAATGTATATGTACATACACAATACATGTTTATAGGTTTGGACATATGAGAAATTGGAGTTATTAAATAGAGGAAAAATTTTTACAATTCTGAGTCAGCAGTGTTTTTATATTTGCTTCTTTGTGCCATTTTGCTTTGGGGCTATTTGTGTTTTACATTCAATAGTTGTCAATTTTTTTAAATTATCTGTCTGCTTATTAAATAAAATAAAAGTAAGGTATCATTATCAATTCATTCAGTTTGTAGGCCAGGGGAAGTGCTTTGTGTCCTTTGATGCTGCTGTACTCAGTTGCAATATGGGTAAATATAATTTTTGGGTGATACTTTTTTTTTTACTCCTTTTGAAAGTATTATTTCACTTGTATGTTTTCCCTAAGTTTTCCTGTAAGGTTTTACATGTGCATTTTAGCCATTTGGCACTTGAGTGACTCAGAATGAGTGCAGCATACAGCAGAAAACTCCCATGTGTGGAGAGTACAATAGGTTCAGTCATTTGCAGCTAAGCATGGACATTTTGGATTTGACTTCCTGCTGACTGAAGTGGAGGACTCACTCCAAGGACACACAAGAGGGAGAGCATGAAAGAGCGCATTGATTTACAGACACAAGGACACTATTCTCACTTTTAAAGAAAGCGCTGCGAGAAGAACTTTTTCAACATCCAGCCAAGAAACCGATCAAAAACAAATAAAAACTGAAACAGATGTTTAGTTTGCATGCTTTTGTCTCTGCTTTATCTGCTTAGGCCTGTATATTTAATCATTACACCCAACCAGGCCATTGTAGCCAACATATTTGCTGGTTTTGGACATGGAGCCAACAGGAACACTTTTTATATCTTTATATCTTTTCCATGGAAACTGATGTCAAAACTGATGTTAACAAGGAAAAATGTGGCTACACTGTAAACATGGAGCATAACATTTAAAAGCAAAGCAAAATAAACAGCTAAAAATAACAGTGGGTCAAATGGGGGTATTAAACATGATTCAGCTGACATTTTCAACACTAGACAATAAATAACAAAAGAAAATGAAAAAATAAAAACAGTATACGGATGATGTGCAACATAGCAGCAATGAAACATAATGAGGCATAATGAGGCAAAGAAAATGAATGGAAATACATACGAAAAGTATAAAATTCCTGTATATGCAGTATGAAAATAGATGAAAACCTGACAGTATAAATTCATATATACAGGATTTTAAAAATGTGCAATGTTACCTCTCTACGCTGACAGATCACTTGAGGGTTCATATATGCAGAAAAATGTCTGGCAAACAAGTCATAAAAACTATTCCCCTTATCAATACATCCATTTTACAGCTGTAGATCACACATGTACTGAACATGAAGAATTTTATATCTGCATTAGCTATTCACCTTCTTAAAACTCAAAATGGAGGCACCAAATGTTGAGAAAACTGTGAGGATGTATGTGCATTGAAATATATAAACATCTAACTGATATAAATAAGGAACTGATATACATACAAAGCCAGTATTACCATAAAAATGTTATATTGGTTCGGTGTGTATATCAGTTCCATATTCATATCATTTTTATGGTTATATTGATTGTGTGTGTACCCATATCAGGTCCTTACTTTATTAGTGACCAACTAAACATGTCAGTGTAAACATGATGTAAAAATATAATTTCACATGTGAATGTGAAACATTTTTGACTTTTGATAAATCAACAGAGTACTGCAGCTCTGCTTCCTGCAACTGACATCAAAACTAAACCTGTTTCCATACTCTGAGAGGTTGTCAATGCTTTAATCTCATCTTCTTAAGACTACTGCAACTCCCCTTTATTCCCACCTCCATTTTAACTGGAACCAAATGAAGACAATACATATAATATTCCCAGATTTTACTCTTTCTCCATTGATTACCAGTCAGATACACAATTGATTTCAAGATGTTCCTGATCACATTTAAAGCATGCCTAGCTCTGTCTGAGCCAAAGCATAAACCAAGACCCTTCAATTTCAGTTTACTCTTTGAATTAATTTCTCAAAATGCAGTTTTATCCATTTCAATTCATGTACTGTTTTGGAATTAGCCCACTCCTTAATCTTGTTTCCTGTGCTTTCTATAAAACTTTATGCAATTACTGTTTTTAACCACTTTTCTTTTGAAAGTGTTAAATACAGTTTTTTGTATGTTTTTTTATGCTTTCTTCAATGACACAACACTTAGATTAAGTAGCTGTAATTTAAGCAGTTGGTAGTTGTACCATGGAAGCAACACAACATATTATCAATTTAAACATGGAAATGATAAAAGCCAGCACAGCCAGGCTTTTCGCTCGGTGGGTTTCATGAGCGGCACGAGCCCAAGGGACCTCAGCTCCATCTGTTGTGATTTTGGCTTTATTGCAACTCAAAGCATCCAGGACATGACTCTATCCACGCTCACCTTCTTCCAAGAGTTCATTACCATAATCAAATTCAGTGTGGGGCCTCAGACAGATTTCATTTCCGCTTCCAGAGAATTTAAAAGAATCAGACTTGAATGGCTAAATGGGCACCGAGGACTTGTTGTCTACAGTCAGCTTTGCCTGTTGAGTGGCATTACGTGATGGGAGCACACGTTTTAACAACAGGGATTAAACATTACTGGCAGACTGGGGAGGGCCATAAATCTAATGTTGGAGCCGGCTCTGTCTTCAGTGAGCTGTCAGCGGCCAGACTCCTCTTAATTAATCAGGAGGATCACTGCCTAATAAGAAAAGTGTGAGAGAAGCTGGAATGAATCACGAAGAGTTCGTTGCCTGCAGCTAGAAACACTAAGGAGACTTGACCAGATATACACTGAGGGTGCTCTTTGATGCAAACCCATGACTTGTTCATCACAAGCGGACTTGCCTAAAAAGTGACCACAGGCTATAGAAAACCTTGCATCCACTTAAGTTTAACTTTCCACACTAGCAGATGCCTCTAGGACTGAGTATTAACACATTCTGTGCACAGGAAATTACTCGCTGAACTTGATTTATTCAAAGGGCTGTTGCAGCGCACAATGATCAGACTATGGTGCTTTGTTTCAGACTTTCTCCTCTGTATTCATACAGGCAGGGCTGCAGTCCAGGGCTGCTTTGGTGGAGTCCAAGTCAAGGCAGATGAAAAAAAAAAAAAAAGAAATCAAATTCTATTCAAGACCAAGACTGAAACAGTCAATAAACAGTGTATGCTGTTTTCCTGAGTCTTGTTCTGCAAAGGCTCTTTATTCTACCCTGCGACTTCCAAGTAAATCAATATGGATATTGACTCAATACCCAGCCCCTTGTATCAATATGTACCATTTATGCCCTTCAATTTCATATGTTATAACATGTATATTTTAGTGCACTGTGTTAATTATGTTTAAATAAATTGGAATGGGAATTTTGAATTCATAGTTTTGAGTCAGTTTGTCACCAGATTGATTATATATGTTGTGTATATTATTAGTTTATCCAGGTATTGTGCAGTAGGTTGTATTTTTAGCTGTTTATACATTTTCAGTCCATTCTGTCAAGTATTGTATTAAAAATTTATTGTGATATAACTCCTATTGTGACCCATGTATCATGATATGTTTTGTGAGGTCCTTGCCAATACCCAGTCCTACTGATCAATGCATAGAAGTTTGAGGACCATCACATACTGTATATATGTGTCATCCCTGAAACTGTGGCGCAAGAGAAAATAATGAAGGTGGACAAAGTAGAGAAAAACATATCTCTGAACTTTTGTAGGTTCAGAGATAAGTCCAATGATGTGTCTCAAACCACAACCTATTTCAGCAGGTGGTGAATCAGAGCATAATCAGCTGGAATTTGGCCACTGGTTGATGAACATTGGTACACTGATGAGTCAATGACATGTAATGCGATTCAAGCTAACGGTCATGCATGATAAACAGTAACATCAGCTACATTAACATGTCAGTTAGCCACGTCTTACTCCTTCAAGTTTGCTAACCTTATCTGACCTAACTTACATATCCACAAAGTTTAAGAATGCCTGAAGTTTCTGGAAAAAAACAAAAAAAAAGTAAAAACATGCATTGGTCCTCTGACGATAACGTAACGTTTGGCAGTGTTGCTGGGGATGTGTTGCGCTCCATGTCCATTGTATAAAAGATGTAACTGATGTTTACATTGGTTATTTCCAATAAGTGAGTATAGTGAGTTCAGATGTACACTTGCTTTTCCAGTGCATCATGGGAATTTTATAGGGAGCTTACTTCCCAGTGAACTGCAGTAAATTCGGCATTGATGCACCCAAGAAAATGGCTGACTCCTTGGGCTGTTCACTACCTACTGAACTAGAGTGCAGTTTGAGAAACATCCCAAGACGTCAGAACAGTCTGAAGACTGGACTGAGGCAGTGCAGCCCTGCACAGGGGCAGGAGCCCAGAGGCCACAGCAATGGCTCTCAGTAGTTCTTTGTCTCTCACTCTCTTCCCCTCCTTCTCTCTCTTCCCAGTCTTTCCTGTTTGCACAGATGTGGCATTCTTCCAGTCGGCCCTTATCAGGACCCCTCATTTGCTCCCTGGATTTTGCAGAAAACAGAGGGACAAAACTCATTTGGAGGGGAAAAAGAGATGCATTAGGGCCTGGCCTTCAGCCACACTGTCGGAGGGCCAGGATCGCCGACTGTCCCTCAGTCTCCCTCATTTCCATTTGTCCTCGACTGCACAGCGCATCAGCTGGGGCCAAAGTGCCAGAGCCAAGGTGGTGTGTGTGCATGTGTGTGCACGTGTGTGTGCCTCTCCAAGCAAAACTACTTCTCTATCAGAGAGCAAAGACCAAAAGTAAAGCAGACAAGAATATGACAAAGAGTCTGTATAAAAGAACAACCATTTGAACTCTTCACTCAAAGGCTGCTGCTGAATTATTTATCCTACGATAAGCACATTAGCAGACATTCATTCGCTTTCGGAGCCCCACTTATAATAAAGAATTGTTTTGTCTATGTATAGTTACAAGGGGTGAATAATAAGAAAAAAGCCTGAACATAAACAATATGGCACGGTCTGCCTTTTGTTTTGAGCCAACTGCTTAATGGCCTGATGGATTCGGTCCTGAGGAGAAGCAGCAGGGGTAGCTTTGGACGAGAAGTGCCAGGGATTTTTCTTTCCCCGACAGCCAGAGTCGGCTAACAAGTGGAGAATAGATGAGAATGGCTCTTTTATGTGTCTTTTCCTCATCTTGAGAGCCAGGTTATGGCTGCTGTGCGGTGTGTGCCTGTGTGTGCCTGTGTGTGCATGCATTTGCATGTGTTTGTACACTTGATCAGGGGATGGGATGAAGGCTGCCAGTCTGCCCCACCTGTAGTATCCCAGGCAAATACCCCAAGGTGATGGAGAATACACACACACACACACACACAACCAGGCAACATCTTTATTGAAGCAACTCAAAGCATCCAAAGTCTCAGTTCAAAGCGCTGCGATAGCTCTGCCTGCTTCTTTCACCAAGCTTTGTTTTTCAAGGCGAGCCAGCAAGAAAGAGAGAGAGAGAGAGAGAGAGAGAGATCAAGATGTGAGTGGTGTCTTGTCTTCTCACACACTTTCTAAACACCTGCAAGTACCCTCAGCTGTCCAGCCTCCTCCATCAGGTGTGACTGTCAGAAGACGGTTTAACAGGCTTGCAGTCGCCAAAAGCTCCTGCCTAGATTTTGACCGATGGAGCAACTGGCACGACTGGGGGATGTTTAAATTGGTGAGTTCGTCTCTGTGTGTTCAGCTGCCGGCGTGTTTATCCAAGTGTATGTGTGTCAGCATTCGTTCATGCATGATTTCTGTGTATTCTGCATTTGTGTGTGTGCCTGTGTGTATGAGCGTGCGGGTTTAAGTGTGTCTTACCTCCTGTCTTTGTTTCCACACACCAGCAGGTGGGGCGGGCTGTCTCTCAGGTTGATGCAAGTGAAATCCCCCGGCGAGTTGCCGACACAAACCGCCAACTGGCTCGTTTCTAAGCAGTACACTTGGATCTGAAATTCGAACACAGACGTGCAGGACCACAATATGAAATTTAGATGAACACTGAATATTCATACAAATGTGAAGATCTTGGTGTAGGTCAAGTAATGACCTAACCCCATGTTGTCATGATGACTCACCCCACCTCATATATTTTCACTGTCATATAATTTCCTCCATTACTCGCTTTAAGGGCCCTTTTCCACTGCACAACAAGAACTAGCCCACATGGGAGCAGAGATGAACTAATGCTAGATCTGGTTCTAGTTTCATTTGTGTTTCAGCTGACTTCATAGGAAACAGTAGCAGTAGTAGTGACAACAAAAAAGGTGATTAAAACAGACGATTTAACAAAGCAAGTAAGGGTTACACATTTATTTATTTGCACGTTTTTAAAATGTATGAAACTTGATTTTTCCTCAACACTGGTCTGGATCACAGTCGGAGCCCAGTTCCCTCAAATGGAGCGATATTTCCTTCTAGTTCATTTTTATTCCCTCAAGCTCCTGCTGAATCTCATCCTCTGACCAAATGATGTAGAAAGCTTGGGCCTTGTCGTGCTGGCTTCTTCAAATGCTCGACAGGTAACAACAAAATGCTTCTACTTCAACGTGATTCAAACATGGCAGCTGTTGCAGCCAGTCGCTTCAGTGACAAACAAGTGTGTGACCAATCTGCGATAAACAGTGCAGTAGCTCCACCCTCAGGGTCTCTGTAGGTTCTTTGTCTTGTACTCCTCATCTGGTACTCATCTTATAAGATTACGGCCCAAAGCTGACTTTTTGCCTAAATATGGCTTTCTGTTCCAAAAGACATTTGTTAAAACATCTATTGGCCTCCAAAAGTAGATGAAATAGTTTTGGTTTTTTTTATATGTGCCTTAGGAATGTGTGTATTAGCGTGCATGTGTGCACGCGTATGCTCCGCTAAAAGTCCTTGGAGACACGGACACTATCTGTCTGAGGTGGTAGATGGGTCCCAGTGGGAGTCACACTATCCTTTGTAATGAAAATATGTCTGGGAGATGAGCTTGCCATGGTGCACTGAAGGCCAGGGAGAGCCTTGAGTACCTGAGTGAACCATATGCCTTCAGTACATGGGTCAACAGCCGCTGCACCTTCCTTCATTGTGGCATCAGCTCATCAATTTTTGCCAAGTGACCTGAAGCCACTCTGAACAGCTGCTGTCTCGCCAACAGGTGTTTTGCCCTGAAGACTCCTGTCTGGCTCATTATAATTCACACAATACTATGAATAACAGCAGTCAGAGGTGGGCAGACATGGGATTGTTCGAGTGTGAATTAACATGTGCGACATGTCCCCTACAAGTGGTGCAGGCACCTCTCAGGCCAGTCATTAACAAGATGCAACATCCCTTCAAGTTTCATCAAAATTGGTTTTGATGAAACTTTAAATTAGAGCAACCCAATCAGGCCAATCAGCGTTATTTTTTCAGAGCCAGAGGACAGTGCCAAAATGCCTCATCACTCTTAAGTCTGTCAAAATTGGCACAGTACTTTCTGATATATTATGTTTGAATTAAAAATTTAAACCTTTAATTACAGCGTTCTCATCAGGCCAATCAGTGTACTTTGTAAGGAAAGTTGCGTGTGGGTAACAAGTTTTGTGGAAATTGGGCATCAAATGTAGGACTTGGGGCTTCTGATTATAACACCCATCAGGCCAATCAGAATAATTTGTCAAACACCAACACAGTGCCAAAATTCATCATCCCTCCAAGTTTAGACAAAATCAGACCAGTGGTGTTCGAGATATCACCTGGGATGTTTGATGGACAAGCAGACACAGCCTGATCCGGACTCTGCACACCCACCTACATAAATTAAGTCACCATTCTTAATAAGTAAATATTTGCACCATTCTAACACAAAAATAGTACTATGACTACGGTTGGAGCATATGATTGAAATCTATCGTGACAAGTATTTTTTTCAATATCGATTTTTATAATAAAATAATCATATAATAAAAAAATATTAAAGGTGCACTGTGCTGAGGATTTATTCAAGTGAGGACCCCTTTAGACTCAAATGGCAAAAAATATTGAGTAACATAATTTGATGGTTGAGTCTAGATGGTTCTCAATGATAAATTATGTGCTTATTCCACGTTTTTTGTCAGTCAAGTCAAAAAGGTCCTGACTTAAATCGACCCTTGGCGCTTTTGCATCGTGCACCTTTAAATAATCACGTCTCATCCCACTGAACCAAATAGTAATGTTTGATAGCAAATAAAACTGTAAAATTTTCAAATAATATTCCTTAAATGTTTCATGCCTAATTTTGCTTTTAAATAAAAAATTGCTTGCTATCATCAGTCTAGACAGCCACGATATCACCATGATTCTACTGAAAGCCAATAAACAAAAATATTGAATTATCCCCCAGCCCTAACTATTAAAACAATGCTATATAAAATGTTAACTTTTAAAATAATGAGCATGTAATGAGCATATTGTGGTAGTAAGAGACTGACAGGTCGCTGACAGTATCCATCAGCAGTAGTTTGTCCTGTCAAAGTGTCCAATCAGGCGACATTTACATTATTACATTATATGGCTAAACTGTGCAAAAGACAAACACAGCTAAGTGTTCACTGCACTGACGCCTTGCCAGTTAATTAAGAGCACAGCGGCACATTAGTGTTAAAACTGGGGGGAAAAAACAATCAACCTAAGGGCATGCTTCAATTACAGAGAGAGATGCACATTGTTGCCTCCGGCTCGATAGCTGCAGCAAACTTTTCTTTAAACAAGTTACAATGATGTCATCTGGAGCTGGCGTAATTGGTCAATTAGTGGCTGGTGTTTTCTCGTCCAAATGAGACAGAACAAACGAGATAACCGCCAGGCAAAATTGTCTTTGAATAATTAAAATGATAAAGAAATTAAACCAAGGAGGGGAGAGAGAGAAGCAGAGAGAGAGAAAGAAGAGAGAGAGAGGGAGAGAGAAAGGGAGGGAGAGGCAGAGACAAAGAGAAAAGAAGGTTGAAGGAGAGAGGGAGGCATGATGTAAGCCTTGAGAAGGTGCCAGCAGTTTTTGTGTGTCCCCTATTTGGGCCAAGCGGAGCCTTAATTGTGCACCGCCCCGGGGCAAAGCCAAAATCACACTGGACTTTGAAATGACAGCTTGATAGGATTTGGACAGGGGGAAGAGCCGAGAAAGAGGAAGGGGGACGCGGAAAATGAGGTTCTGCCTGCTGTTCTCGATGAATCATTACAGTTTTGGGAAGATATTTTTGCTAAACAGCTGCCCGGCTCGCTCACTATAATGAAGAAATGTCATTGAGGGAGGCAGAGGAGCTATTTTGTGATCATATTTAGAGAGTGCGGCAGTATGTTTTGTGGAGGAATAATCACGATCGCGGCTGTAGAGAAGTCGTTAGGCTAATGCACTCGCTGGAGCCTCGATGAGATTTTCCACACAAAGGAAAACACTAATTTAGACTTTGTCCTCGGATGTTGACATAATTACCTGTTTTCCTTTTGAAAAAGATGAAAAATGACAAAATTGCTGATGCACATTGATGGGAACCCTTTACACAGGTTAGATTCAGGCCAACTTTTCCCTGCCAAAAAAGTAAAGCCAAACAAAAGGCTGTGCATCTGAACACTATCAGGACTTGAGTTTGGTTTGCTTACATGTTATATGGTTCACAGACAAACATTCACTTGAACAAATACAGATTAAAGGAACGGTTCACCCAAAATACAAAAAACTATATATTTTTCAACTCACCCTTGAGTGCAGTCAATCCATCCATATAGTTTCTGTGTGATTTGGTGAAGTTTACAGTCTGTTGTGATCTTCCCTGTCTCCCCTCACCCCCATACATTGGGGCTGCATAAGTATTCATTTATGGAGCTCAAACTGTCAAAAATTTATATTTGAAAAACTCAACAGCAACAATGACACAGGTACCCAACATGATCCACAGCCCTCTGGGGCAGACCGTTTCTTCGGGAACTTTGGGAAACCTCACCAAATCACACAGAAATGATCTGGATGGAACAGATTATGCTAGGGCTAAGTAGGAAAACATCTTTTTGGTATTTTGGGTGAACTGTTCCTTAAACATATTGTACCAGATGCATATAAATGGCAATCTCCTGAATTGATGCCATTTGATATTTCCAACACCTACAGCAGGGCAAAACAGATTCTCCATTTTTTAACTCATTGAACAGATGCTGATGTATGGTTGCTATGCAGTCTCCACAAAACACTTTCTGACACTTTCCTGTCTTCCTTTAAACATGTAGCCCTTTTTTGTGTGTTCCAGGCTATTAATTATTAGGATTTGTTACTGATGCAGTTTAATTTGCCCGTGCTGTTTGTGACTTGGCTCTTAGTCTTGCCTCTTGGCTTAGTGTGTTTTTGGTAATGAGAAGCTGTACTTGGTTGTCTTACCTAATTAAATAAACGCATAATAAATAAACAAGAAGGCTCATGCTTTTAAGTGCAGGGGATATGCAGGACTGGGCTGAAGGAAACTACATGGACTTTAAAAACTCTACTTGTTGCTGAGTGTTGCTGCGGCACAGTGTTATAACTCAGAGAATGACTGAAAAGGTTTTTCATATCCACTACAATTAGAAAATCAGCCCTCTACTTCCTGGTATATATAAATCCTCAAGAAGGTTGTGCTTGCTTGACTGTATGAGTGAACAATGTACATTGTAGGTCTGGGGACAGCTGACAACCATGCGCTCTGAACTGCACCATCCATCCATTAAAGGTGCATTACGAAATATCCCACTTCTATCCACTTCTGTCTGCATGCAGTAGGAACTGCAGCAGCACTGACAGGTTTCTGGCACTGCACCCAGACCTCACATCCCCATGAATCTCGTTTACTTGTAACTGACACAATTAAGCCACATTTTCACACCAGAGACAAGTAAGCTAGCTAATTAGAGCAGGGATCCAACAGAGGTGTCTTGTGAGGAGGTGATATATCACCATGCAAAACACTGCACTAGCAATACTGTTGTGTACTTTACTTTTTTATCTTGAAGCTTTTCAGCTTTTGTATCTGAAGCCTCTTGCAATGCCGGTTGCTCGGTTTTTTATTGCTGATAGATGAAAATGCAACTAGGTGGGAGTGTCGTGAATTTCCAGTGGGTGGGGAGTTTTTATTCCAAAACAGAGTGCAGACTGAAAAAACAGAAATCTCAGCACCTGGTGGAGTAATTGTCGAGTCATTGCTGCTGACCAAAAAACCTATCAACCCCTCTGCAGATGTATTATCGTCATTTTGTGCCTTGGGGTGGATGAATCTTACCTGCTGCCCTTTTAATCAATTCATCCAACAAACCGATCATCCATCCATCCTACCATCTGTTCACCATCTGCCCATCCAACCACACATCTGTTAAACATCCATACATACATCCAACCCTTCATCCAGCTCTCCGTGCATCTATCCATCCATCCCTCAGAACATAAGGGAGTGAGAGAGGATGGCGTGTTTTCTTCTTCAGCTTGTGTTAAATGGGCTGCAGTGGACGGACAGTTTGCCAGCGGAGATGCCAGCCTGTGCTGAACGCCCAGCCGCGAGCTGGGTGGGTGCCTGGGTGCCCCAGGTCCACTGGCAAGGAGGAGATGAGTAGTAATGAGGATATGGAGGCAGGCTCTGGCCACACACACACACACTCTCTCTCACACACACACCAGACAGACACACAGTTTCTGACAGACTGCAATATCTATGCACGAACACTCAAAAACACACATATTCTTCCGTGGAAAAGGCGCACACACACACATCACACCAGGAGGGGATGGAGATCTGGAGTTTAGCTGTGTATGGACACACACGCACTCAAACACACACACACACGCGCACATGAAAACGCAGGGCTGTCAGGCACACACTCACAGCACAAAAAGACTTGGATCAATACACAAGTGCTCTCTAACACTCTTTGTGAGATAACCCCAAGCATTTTACGTACACACACATGCACGCGCACACAAACACACCCACATGCACACAGCCAGACACACACACACACACACACACAATGACAACAACAAAGAAGCATGAGGAAGGCCAGGAGACAGAACCACATGTTGAACGATAACGCACGCCAAGAGATAAGAAAGGAACCGCCATATCGCCAAAATAAACCTGTTTTATCAGCCACGCCCAGAATAATGATTTTAATTTATACTTCAGGCATTTAGTTGGTGGGACTTGAACCAATTTAGCATCAAAGTCACTGATAAGCAGCGTCTGAGTCAAGTTTGTGAAAATATGGCAATTTGGAGTTCATCTAAGTTGAAACACAACAGTGATGATTCACTCCTCGGTGAGAAAAAAGTGAGCGATAACATCCTTGGATGCCACCATCATGCATTTTGACAGCTTTTAATGAAGCATATGCTTTCATAGTGAAACTGCATTAAAAAAAAAAAAAAAACATTTGGCACCTCTCGCAGCCAATCCGTGCTTCCTCCTCTTCACAGTATGAAATAGTTGTTAGGAGCGCGACGAGAGTGACAGACATGTTAAGCTGATTAAAACTTTTTATATAATTTAATTAGTGAAAGAAGTGAATTGGCATAATTTAGGTGGGAGTTGATGAAGTTCACTATGGAAACAAGAAAGTTAGGATGACTGCCAGTGACTGCCGAGTAAAATAACACAGCACAGGGATATATGTCCAATCTAAATATTACAGCTGCATTTCATTCCTGGACATTTTAATGTGGAAGACCAACATCATGACTTCAAATGTACTGAATGCCTCAATATTTTTATTTATTTATTTATTTATTTATTTATTTTTTTTGGGGGGGGGGGGTAATCTCCCATGCACAAACGCTTTTCTTTCTCTTATTTCTGTTTTATCATCTTATATTACTTGACATCTGTGTTTCATTGCTGTGTGCTCAATAAACTAAATTTAACTAAGAGTGATATCTAAAAGTTATCATAGAACCTGTTTCATAAACTGTTTTACTCATCCTTTATTGAAACAGGGTCGTAACACTGAGAATAAATCTCGTTTCCAGGCAGGCCAGTTAAAATACATGAAAAAACAATGAAGATAAAAACAACCACAACATTAAAATAAATAGCCATGTCATTCAAAAGCCAGTGAATAACACGAGCACACATAATGAAACAGATCTCTTATTTTATGTTTAAAATCTGAAAATTGGGATGAGCTGCTTAAGTTTTGGGTGTTTCTGTAGTTCAATCCGAGATGATGAAGCATTATAAGAAAAGGCAGTCATGCCCAATTCTGAGTTTACCTGTTATTTATTATTTGAATGCATGTTCGTTGTATTATATGACTAAAAAAAAAAAGAAAAAAAGAATACTTTTTTCATCCTTGCCATGACTGATAAAATGAATAGGAAGCATCCTGCAACAGCAATTTGGAATAAAAATATACCACTGATTTGTGCATGTGCCATCCAGCTGCATGGACTCACTATGATAAAGCATTCCTACCTCCACATTGCACTGTGTGACTGTTTCATCGTTACAGGCTGAGACAATATATTTACACCCTTCACTGCTACTCTCTCCTTGGTCCACTATGTGGTGCTTTAGCGCTACCGTCACAGTCAGTAGCAGTGGTGCTACAGCAAATCAGCCATGCTTTTCTAAAAAGGGGGTGATGTCAGTGGAGCCGCAGTGCCAAAGACCTGTCGATCACAGACAGAGTGCTGCACAGAGGCAGCCTGCTCTAGTGGCCACTCCTAAACCACTTGGCCAGTCACTCAGGTAGCCCGCATCTGTGCCTGAATTGAATATTTAAAAAAAACAACAATCTTTGGATGCAACCGAAGTTTGAAGGAGCCTTTTGTGGCATTTATTTTATCCACTGACGCGGCACAAAAGCAGCTCTCTTGACAAAGTGCACTCTCGACCTGAAAAGCATGATAACTGCTAGATAATTGAGCCCGCGTTGCTGCCTGATCCCTGTTGAATAGTTTGCCTCATGGGTATTTGTACTTTCTAAGTAAAGGTATAAGCTTCAATTAGGTGCACGGGGCCCTTAGAAACTCAGTATTATTGGAAGCAAACAGAAGCAGCTCGGGGAACAACAGTTTGATCAAAGTACACTTAAACGCTGTAGTAATTAGGAGCAGAGCCCAGGAGGGCTTGGTGCTATTTAAGCAGTCTAGTCCTGCTATAGAAAAATCCCCTACAGGTACCTTATATTCATTTCTAAAGGGACCCATTACAAGAGGGAACCACTGGAGTTATAGTGATCGCACTGTTAAGAGACCCAGTTTAAATTTACACAGTTTAAAATGCATTTAGGCATGAATCTTTATTTGAGATCTGAAAGTCGGCACAGCGCAAACCAGACTCTTCATTTGAACAAAATGAAAAGTCTGGTCTGCACTCAAAAGGCAGGAGCCATGTCTTCTCCAAAAGAGTTTAATCCATTTAGAGAGAGCGGAGAAGAAGGGCTTTTCGGCTCAAAGCCAGTGATTACACTGATAATGGCCTGGTGCCAAAACCTCTGTCTTTCCTGCTTTCCCCTGAATGAATTAAACTCTTAAAAACATAATAAAAATTAAAAAAAAATAAAACATAAAAGAACATGCATCTTTCCTTTTCAGTGCGGACTATATTATTCATCTTGCACAGTTTTCTGTATTTTCAGTCTGCACACCTGTGACCTTGTTAACTCTACAGAAGCCTTTCATTGCAATTAGTACGGTTCAGGTAGCAATTTTTTTTCAATACCAACTACAGTTCAGCTTGCTGAGCTCCAAGCCTTTGCCATCTTCTGTGTCAACATCCAAGGTTGAGCGGCCAATAACACGGTGCCATCCAAATCCAGGGTTTAGTCACAGTGCCATTTGCCTTCCCCACCTGAGCATCGCTTTGTCAAGTCCCAAGAGCACAAAAGAGGCCTTGACACCGCTCCATCAATTCCATTAACACACAAAGACTACATCATTATTCACTATAAATACAACATTGTTCATGATGGGCTGGATAATGGTTAACAGAACACATACAAGGGTGGCAGAGTCTAGTGCCACAACGTTCAAATAACATTGGCAGTCGAAACCAAGAAATAGCAATCTATCATTTTTGTCCTTGGAAAAATATAGCCCCTTCCAGCTTTAATTACTGCTTAGCTGAATAGATAAGAACGTGGTAGTTACGCTGCCAGGGTTAGTGGTTCTCAAACTGAAAAACTCCCCACACACAGGCATTTTGGGACGCTCACGTTTTCAGCTACTCAGAAATTGAGTGGCAAGACATCTACGAAGGCTAATAAGTATTTTTCTCAAGCTAAAGGAGCAAATGACAAAGCAGTATATGCAATATGGCAATATTTTGCATCATGATAGATTATTTATTTATTTATTTATTTATTTATTTATTTATTAGTTTATTTGATAGGGACAATGCAAATTAACATTGTGTAATTTCAGCTGGTTACAAAACAAATTGAAACACTTATGTTTTGCATACGGAGATTATAGCTGTTGCTAATTCACAACTCCTGTCACTAGTTAGGCTTTTCATAAAATAAATAAATAAATAAATAAATAAATAAAAGCATGCAACAGTAAAGCACAATATTAAAATCAATCGCTTGACAAAACAGACAGTCGAAGG